>JARKHS020032793.1:0-182540 GCA_030143305.2 Amblyomma americanum | reverse complement strand
GGCAGCGTGCCTACCTCTCATTAATGAATGCTTGAAAATGTTGCCACATACAGTCCATTATCGTTCTGTATTCGATTGGACCATAACCTGTCTAGTAGTGTGCAAGGAATGCATGGGCTGCCTGCAGCAAAGGTGTGCATGTTGAGGTCTACGGTCAGGCCAGCCAAACTGGCGTAGTCCTGTCTGGCAGCCTAAGTTGACCTTTTATGTCGTATCTTTAATCCGAACAGAAACAACACGGTGCAGTCTAAAGCTTTTGGGCTCATGTGTCACTGTTGGAATCAGAATGGCACGGGCATTACTAAGGCCTGTCTCTTGATTGCGCCGCGCGTAATATGTACACTCAAACCTCGGTTTAACGAACACGGATAATTCGAATGTTCTGTTACATTGAACTGTTCCGAAATATTTAAGAACCACATGCAATTCTTACTTCATATGAAATTTGCCAAAAACATATATCGAACTGTTGAGCACCGAGCTGTGCCTGCTCGAATGGCAGGCGGCAGGCTTTGCCTCGCGACATGAGTGACTGATGGTGGTGCGGCAAGCTTTCACGCCACGGTTCACACTTTATCTCGCTCTTGCTAACAGCACCACGGAAGATATAGTGGCGGGAAGAGCTGGCAGCCAGCTGGTCGGCTCCCATTTGAGCCTCTCGCACCCTTCGATAGTGCCCCAGAACCAGCGGCATGGTCGGCTCTAGCCTTCCGGTAGCCATCCTGTGCTCATGTCGATTGTCACGGAGGTGGTGAAAACTGGAGTAGTTTTAATTCTGGCGTCCTATTTTGCACTGGACGCGACTGTACTGCGGTGAAAGCCACCCTGGCTGATGTTTGACCTGATGCCGCCGCCTTCCGGCGGTGCCATGCGGAGAAGCCGAACTAACGCGTTTTTCGCTCGGTTTATTGCGGCCTCCGCTACTGCCGCGAGCGGCCTCGAAACGGCGCTAAAACTACGGAAAACGTCTCAGCTGCCGTTCTTTCACTGGTTAAATTTTGGCGAAATTTTAAATTATGAATTTCGGCTATATCGAACTTCACGATTTTTACCTGTTCGCTATAACGAAGTTTGGTTGTACACCCCTACAGGATCTTATACGTTCAGCAGGAACATAAGACCGTACAATGGAAGCTGCTGGCGGCGCCAACATAAGGCACATTCTTTTGTGCTGTACTTTCACGGGCCTGTAACAGGTACCTTAATCGTCTTATGTAGTGCTATACCTCTGCGACCAGCGAGTACAACAGGGACACCTGTCATGTCTGATCAGTATTTGCCAGGTACGGCAAAGTTTGGAGCCTGTGTTAGGCAGGGCTGACGGAGCCATTTGCGGCATTCGTATAGCAACACAAGTTGCAAGGTACTTTGCTGAAGTGACAGGTCCTACAAAACATTGCTTTGAAACAAAAAAAAAATGATGAGGCAAGCTCTGTCGAAGATAAATGCTGAGCCATGGGCTGCTTGAACAAAGGGATCTGGTGTACAGTGCGGCACTGTTATGACCTAAACAATGCAGCTCTAGCCGCTTAGGGTGACAGGTGGGTTGCTGTTCAATCATCCTACAAGTGAAACTTCCGAGCAAGCAGAGTTCATCTAGAAAGTGTTCCTAGTAAGTTGTGCGCATTCGCCCCTATGTACAACCAGTGTCACGAATGTTTTGTTTTTTTCCTGCCAAGTGGTAAAAGGCCGTTCCCAACGAGGCGCATGGGCCCCTTTTGCTGTGGCCTGCATGATTTCACCGTCTTGAGTGTGCGTAGCGTATAAGCAGGCTATTTACAGGCATAAGTGCTTGTGCAAAAAAGTAGTGCATGTCGCTGGCAGGGTGAGCGCTAGATGTTTCTCGGAGGCTCTGCAGGCCCGCAAGCCCTGCCATCGTATCCGCCACTGTCCACACACACTTCACGACTCGACGACTGAGCGCACAGTGGTCGCGTCGTCCCGTCCGGTTTTTGCACTAACTGATGTTCCTTGTTCAATTTCTCCCGCCGAAGCACGCAACCGTAGTGAAGCTTGAGAACCTTCCCGCAGGCATCGTCGGAACAGTGCGGTGTCCTTGCAAACCACAGCACTCGCCGCGTCTCTATGGTGTCGGCTCTGGAACGAAACTGTGAGCAAAGAAATGGTTAGGCGGATGGATGGACCGCACGTGATGTGTTCAGTAGGCGGTTATGGAAATGAACTTATGCAGGGTATGTTGCTGGGCGAGTTGGTGGTGATCGAACATCATGGAATCGCAACGCTAGCAGACAAGGACACGGAGGACACAAGCGCAAGTGTGTGTTTGTGTCCTCCCTGTGTCCTTGTCTGCTAGCACTGCGAATCCATGAGGTTATGCAAATGCTGTATAACTTTCAATGCGGTACAGGCCACATAAAGGGCCACATAAAGGACCTGCTGAAAATCGGTGCCGAAAGTGAGTGGGAAAAGAGATTTCACTTCGGTATCGGCGAAACGGCGGAGCTTACAACCAGAAATACGAGGAACTCGTCGGAACGAGGTATGCAGAACGCGGACGTAATTCCGAGAAAGATTCAATGCTGATCCCGCGCCCGCATCGCACTTTAAGGGAAGTAGGCAAGTGCAGGCTCGTCCCGAAGCGATACTGAAAAACGGTTCTCCGTCTTCGGAATGCAATCGTGGTGGTCTATACAATGTATCTGAACATAGTGTACCCCGCGGTCCGGACTGGCGGTGGTGTGATAAGGGTTTCTTGCCGAGCCCCTATGGAGTTACCGCTATTTTTACTTATTGCTTTTTTTTTTACCCACGGAATCCGCCGCTACACAGACTTCTGGTGTAGTACACGCATCAGCCTCGAGTCTATACATATTCTTGCCCGCTATGCCGAAACGGTCGCTTCATCGTGAATGATTACGTTTAGCTAGTAATTTTGGTTAAGCCCGTCACTAAAGCATTTAAGGACTCAGCTACAACGCAGCGCTAAAGTCGTTTGTCGAGCAGGAACTTCCAGTTGGTCGCATGACGCGGCGAATATGCTTATATGAATGCGCTATCGCAATCTCTATGTGAATGGAATTTAAAAAAGTGAGATCGATTAATGCTTAGCAAAGACAAAAGATAAGGACTTTGAAAAGAGGAGAGTGTGTTGTCAGCTGCTACTCGTAATCTTTTCCGCGTGCGTAATTCTAACCCAATAATGCGCTTTGTTTGGTTTATTTACGCGTATTTATGAGTTACAGCAGTGACCCTGCCTCGTGGCAGTTTTCGCGTTGCAGTTGACCACTTTACCAGAGTTGCGCATAACACCAATCTGTAGAACTTCGACCAGAAGTTCCAAGAAAAATTTCTGCCTCTTTGAATGACGGGCCACGACGCTGCGGGCGTCGAAGCTTCATCCGCTATCGGCCGGATGCGATTGGCTCAGCGTTGGTGGCGCAATGACTATAAACATCGCCCGACAACGTGTTGCAACGACGCGACACGCCTGACGACATGTCGACCACGGCTAGCGGACCCGGCGATGTAGTTGTAGTACCACCAACCCGAGACACGCTGACACGCCATCACCGAAGAGTCGCGCGAAAAACGGTCGCTTCCCGTTGGTTAATTTATTATCGCCTTCGTCCCGTGGCTGCTAAATTACGCAGGATCCGAGAGGGGCAAGTGGCGACGTAGGGCACTGAATCCTGCGCACGTGGCGGCGTTCTTGCATGATATAGTTCCTAGCGAGGAGTTGCGTTTGCCATTGCTCGCGCGAACGGAATTCCGGCGCTGTCACGGAAGGCCAAGCGCGTGTTCGTCGTTTAGTTTTGGGTGCTAAAACCATCAGGCGTCGCGATACTACTTATCTCTCTCTCTCACACTCCTGCTGTGAGCGCGCGAAGGAGTTTTACCTGACGCTGGCTTCCGCTTGACTCACACCTCGTACTACGCCTTATCTCTACAGCTCCGTGTTCGACGGTGCTGTATTTGTGTGTCTTGTTTTTCGCCCATTACGCGGTCGGCGCTGGCCTGAGAAAACAGCCAGACGGATAACGCTACGCGTGTTATACGTGCCCATAGGTATTGCTTTTACCTGCATAGCGCGCTGCTTGAGTTCACAATGGCGGCTGAAGGTTTACTCCTTTCTTCCACTTATGCTGGACACAGTTTCGTTGGACGCGGCTACAAGGCTATCATCACGCGCCGAAAACAGAGTCAAATCGTTTTTGTTTTTTTTAGTGGGAGGCTGATAAATGCGTAGCGTTTTAAATGTCGAGTAATAATGCTGGCACTGATTCCTGGAGTCAGTTATCTAATCACCATAATACTTAAAAAAAAGAGTAAGGGAAAGCAATGTGGTGTAGCTCAGATTATGGCGTGAAGGGCAGTATGATATCGACAGAGGGCCGTCATTCGGTCGTGCGAGGCGATACGGCAGTGCCAGACTTGATTTGTGCAACTCGGCTAATGGCGTATAGACGGCGAGGAAAGGGCACTGATATCGGTTGCTTGAGTAGCGTACTAGTTCCCGAGGGTTCCGAAAAGATTACCAAACTGCTTGGCGCTGTGCGCGTGCCATTTCCGTTTAGTGTAACTATGCGTTCTCTTCTCTTCCTGGCGAAGTGCCTAATTTCGAACATGCGATTATAGTATAAGCGCTCACACATTTTTTGCACGAGAGTAGCGCAAGCAAACCGCTTTGGAAATCTCTGCTACCCCTTAAGTATATTTATGCGCCTCACTTTACATGGTTATTAAGCCAGTAAAGGGAGAGAGAAACAGGCAAGGAAACACAAGACATTTGCCTTCGGATGCTTGTCTTTGCTAATCACCCGATGTTTACATTTATGAAGCCATACAAGACAATGTGTAGCTGAAACGCAGCAACCTAAGTTCTGGCATCTAACTGCACACTCAAACATTCGTTAGAGTGTTCTGCACTAGCATAGATTGAAAACCTTTATGATCTAGGTAGCATTCATAAACCAATCAAGTGAGTAACACAAATGAGAGGTGTTTATATAAGCAGAGGAGCGGGCACGAATTGCCGTGACCAATGCTAATGCAGATTGTAGGCGTCTGCACTAGCACAGGTCACGGTAGCCGCCGCGGTGGCTGAGTGGTTATGGCGCTCGGCTGCTGGCCCGAAAGACGCGAGTTCGATCCCGGCCGCGGCGGTCGAATTTCGATGGAGGCGAAATTCTAGAGGCCCGTGTGCTGTGCGATGTCAGTGCACGTTAAAGAACCCCAGGTGGTCGAAATTTCCGGAGCCCTTCACTACGACGTCTCTCATAGCCAGAGTCGCTTTGGGACGTTAAACCCCCGTAAACTAAACTAAACTAAACAGGTCACGGTAATGCGAGCCTGCTGCACTGCTCATACAAAACCCCTCTCGCCTGCGCGACTGACTTGGCTGGTGTACGAGCAGCTACCTATCCTATTTTAGGGTTTTCTGCGGCGACTGTTTCGCCCACACAACCGCCTGGAGACAACTCGTCAGCTCGTCGTCGCTTTCGCGGCCAAGCTCAAAAGGAGCCATTTAAAGCGCGAGACATCCTTTGAAGTCGCCGCCGTCAATGCCTCGGACCTTTATCGGAGCGGAGTGCCTCCGTCCGACCTCTGCTGTACACCCAAGCCGCAAAGGCCAAGAGGGCCGTCTCACGCCGAATAAAAGGCCGGGCAGCAGCGACAGCGCGCGACCACGAGCTTGCGCGGTGTGACGCACCGACGTCCTCTCGCGTCACGCCCCGCTGGCTGCGCGTCGGAAAGGTTCACCGCCCAGACCTTGGCCGGAGATTCCGGAATAGTGCACATTCTGAACGGTACAAACACGGCTATCGCTATGACGTGTCGTTGAAGGCGCGGCTGTGTGCTGGACGAGTCACCGAGTCGATCCGCTGCAGAAAAGTGGAACCTGTGCAGCTGCACAAGAGCCCTTTCCGCGCGGGGCCTCGAAGTGCGTAAGTCGGCCCGATTAACTGGACAGCTTGAGCCCGAAGTCGCTTCAGACCGAGCTGCTGCATCGGGCGTGCAGTGACCGTGCGGATCGGCGTCGATGGAAGCGACCGCTGGACATCAGAGCTCTGCAGCGGCGTCGTCAGTCGACGACGTGCTCGCATTTGTGAATCGTGCGACTGAGATCGTCAGGGCTGCGCTGGACAGGCCTGCCAAGCCCAAAGGCAGAGTCAACTTGAAGCGCTACGTTCAGAGACAACTGCACAAGTGTCACGACGTCGTGCGCTACAGAGCTGCAACCAGCAGGGACAAGAAGAGGAGCAAAAATTCGACCCCTCGAAGTGAGTCAGCTCGCTCTTCAATGCCAACGCATCCTTGGGCAGCTTCTGGACATACATCATCTGTGAGTGGTGGTGGCTACTCCGTTAATCAGTGCGCATCTCCCGGAAAGTTGCATGCAAACCCCATCTCTACCGAATACAATTTTACGCAAAACGTAGGCTTCAACGTGAGCGACGCCATGCAACCTGACTCAGTACTTCATCGTGAGTCTCGCGATAGCTTGGCAGCGTGGGATTTATCTGGTCTGGATCCGCATCACCAGACAAACGCACAGTGCGCCAGTTACAAGGACAGTTGCCTTTACGAAAAGTTGGCCGCCAGCTTCGCGCCCGTACCCGAAAGCGCGAACGGTACGTCTGTGGACCCGGTGTTTCCGTCCGAGAACTGTGACCAGATCGTCCCTTTCATCGGAACCGAACTGCGACAGTGTGGGGCCTTTGAAACGTCGAGCGTGGATCCGGACGTGGAACTGTCTGGCGGCGTCTCTTTTTCACCGTGTACACAGCAAACACGCGATTGCACCTTTTCTTCTTTTTGTGAAACTGTAAGTGATCCTGTGTTTTCAGCGAATGACTACAGTTCATGCGACAGTGGTTATTATGTAGCTTCTCAATTCACAAACCTAACCTAAACTGGCGAACACTGACGGAACCGCTGAAAATCGACATCTCCAATATCGATGCGACTATCTTATTTTATGGCCTGTTTAGTCGTACATTATCATCCGCATTTTGATGCGTTTAAAATATGCCTGTTGTGCGCGTAAGTTACCGGTTCTACTAGCAAGGAAATCGCATTAACGTGCCCTATGATTGCATGCATTACTGTTCATTGCTGAATCCTCACCCTGACAGTGTGAAAATTTTTTACGTCTCGGCAAGATGCAGCAAATTAACTTACCGTGTGATGACTTGTTATCACCGCTGATTTGTGGAGATTAAACCAAGCTGCCTTGAAGGCTGTCTCAGAATGACGTCACTGTTGGCGGCTGTTTTCTTGGGCTTTCCGTGCGCTTACCCTCTGCTTCTTAAAAAATGGTTCGGCGAAAGCCCAGAAGAAGACATTCAGCAGACAGATGAGGCCCATAACTTGAAAGAGAGTATCGTACGATAGCAGCAGGTCTCTGCAGTAACCTGCAGATAAGCCGAAGAGGAAGAGAGGCCGTCAGGGGCATGACACAAAGATTATAAAGCACACTTCAACTCCCTGCTTAGCATGCTGCTTTTTTTTAACTGCTTGTTTATTTATATTCTAGGTGCTACTCTGCAATGTGGACGCTGTTGTAATAGCTAAACCTGGACATGTCAGGCGAGTATACCGGTTAGCTCAAATAAGCCATGTAGATCAAAGTGACGAATTAACCCTCTTGTCAGCCTTTGAGAACGTCTTATCCGATAAAAATATGTTCCGAATTTGATGTAAGATACGTGCCTACAAGTTTGCATCAGGAACTTGAAGCTGCTTGAAACTGCTCTGCTGGCGAAGTTAGTTGACTGAACGATTCCCGACTAGTACGTTCGCTCTTGTTCGCAAAATCTTGAATAATTGTAATATTACTATTTCATGGCTCCCACCACATTGTCGCCTCCCGATAAAAGGTCCCGTAACGCATTTTCGCACATGAGTAGTACATTGCCGCCCAACACGAAATTTTACTGAAATGAGCTGACATTTTTTGCAGAACAGTTTTGTGAATAACGAATACAACACGCAATGTAAACTTTCACAGCGATTGAAGCGCCTATGAGTGTGAAAGCATTTTTATGCACTCCTCGATTACGGTTCGTGGTTCGAAAGGCTGCGAGATAGTGCCACAAGCACGAGCATGTAAGCTAAGTGTCAATAAATTCATAGCAATTGAGCGACTGTGTAGAAATGGAGCTAGCGAGGCGGAACCCTGGCGAACAAATGCAACGTCATGATCATTAGTCCGCTGAGTATAAGAGTATGGCATGGAGGAATTTCTGTTCACAGAGGACTTTCTACGGAACCTAACACTTGTCACCTATTGATCTTAAGATCTCATTGTATTGTTAAAAACGAAATGGCTCAGTGTAACGCCGCAGGAGGTACAATTTAAGCATCTTTGAAGTTTGGTATGCCAACACCCGGTGTAGGAAATGAGGCCAGCAATTGGCCGCTTCTAAAACAGTTAAGACGAATGAGGCGCCCAATAAAAAAAAAAGCTTTTCGGGCGAGACGAAGCTATTCTCGTGCATGACGCAGCAAAGGGCCTAGTTCGGATGCACCATTTAACACAATGCCAAACGCAGCAATACAGGATGGCTGCCAGTATGCTATAGCGACTAGTCACTCGCAGTGCTTGCTCACTTATGATGGGGACCATCAGCAACGCCAGCAGTCCCATTGCGATGCCATACATGCCGAAAGCCCACGCGACGAGATGGAGGCCGATGTAGTCCTCGAAGAGGATGATGTACAGCACGGAGAGAGATCCGAGGTTGGCACCCAGCAGGAGGGCCGCGACCAGCGCGGCCGAGTAGCCCACCAGGTACGGCGCAGCCAGCAGCAGCACGCCGCTTGAAGCCTGCACCCAGATCATGAGGAGTTTCTTGGAGCCCAGCTCGCTGTTCATGAGCACCGAAGTCGCCAGCCTGGCGATGAGGTCCGCCACGGAGAAGAGGCTGAGCAGGGATACGATGGAGCCGGCGGCCACTCCTTTGTCCAGGGCGAAGTCCAGGACTGTGCTGTTGTAGATGACATTGATGGTGTACAGGAGCACGAAGCTCAAGCTGCAAATGTAAAACATGCCGTTCTTCAACAGCACCCAGGCCGGTTTGAAAAGCACGCGCAACCGCTCTTTGAGTGGTCCTTGAAGTTTGGTCTGAACCGGAACAATCACGATGCTTTCTGAGGAGACGGACCTTCTGTGGATGGTTACTTCGCCAGTGTCTTTGGTCTCGACCACGTCGTACAGCGACGGGTCCAAAACGGAGTAGCAAGAAAGGTATGTTTCGGAGCCCTCCGTGAGTAGTCTCCGCCGCTTGAACGAGGGCAGGCCCTCCAGCTCGCAAGGGTCGAAGTCGGACTGGCAGTCCTCGTAGATGGAGTCCTGCGACAGCGCGCCGTCGCCGGCAAGCTGATGCAGACCGAAGCCGTCCCTAAGTGCGTCCGACGGCCTCTGGTCCACCTTCTCAGCAGGAATGTTGCTGCTGCTCGCGGATCTCAGCTTCTGGTACGAGTAGCTAGTCGCAGCGGCACCATTCGTGCCTCCGGCAGTGCGGTTGAGTCCTTCGGGCGCCGACCCACGGTCCTGCTTGCTGCTAAGCCTAGAAGATATCGTGTGAGGGTTCGCGTCGATGGTCACACTGTGACGTTTGCGCACGACCCGCATCTCGACACTGCCGTTCTCGACGGCCGCGACTGAGGGAAGCAGGACGCGGCGACAGGCGGTGGCGCTTCGCGGCGCGGCCAGCTTTTGGAGCAGCGTCCCAATGCAGCCGTTAAGGGTGATGGCGCCCAGCAGAAGGCAGGCGCCGGGCGTAGCATACTCGTGTAGCAAGTGAAGTAGCAGCCACGGGAACACGATGCCAGCGAAGGTGATGCCCAGAGCAGACACGCCCAGGGCGAGGATGCGGTGCTTCTTGAAGCACTTCTTGATCAGCGTCTGGCTGCGCCATTCGATGGGGCCCAGGCCGAGACCTGGACAGCAAGAGTCGGCCAGCTTAGTTTATATGGCAGCGTTGGAGCGCAGTTTAGACAAAATACAAGGCAGGAAGTAGGACAGACGCTTTATGGTGCTTATAGCATATATGCCTCAGTTTTGTGCTACATGTTAGAATTGTGACCCTCCATGTGTAGAAGCGTCGCGCAGGGCCTGTGTGGACGTAGCCTGAGAAGGCATGCCCTCACAGCGCCGCTGCACCATGTTCATAAGGATCTTTTTTGCTGACATGCAGTTACCGGAGGAGCAGGAGGAGGAACAACTTTATTTAAAAAGAACAAAAGGTCCTCAAGGGTGGGATCCTACTTGTCCCAAAGTCCACGGGCCTGCGCCTCACGGAGAGCTCTGTCCACTAGCCATGTTTGGCCAGCTGGTTGAGCAGCCCGCAGAGCGGTCTCCCATGAGGAGGGCCATGGGTTGGGTATGGGGGAACTGCTATGGTTTGGAGAGGTGAGAGCGCGACAATGGCGCATCTTCGACGTAATGTACGGTTGTGGCCCGAAATAGGCCAGGTGCTACCACTGACGCTGAAATGCCAAAATGCGCAACTGACCACGTCTGTGGCGTCACTACATTGCCTTTCTGTAATACGCTATGCACATATACGCCCAGGTTTTATATAGGCACTGCTGGCACCTTTGTATAAACGATGTGCAGCGGCTCGCATGTTTAACCGGTACACACACACACACACACACACACACACACACACACACACACACACACACACACACACACACACACACACACACACACACACACACACACACACACACACACACACACACACACACACACACACACACACACACACACACACACACACACACACACACACACACACACACACACACACACACACACACACACACACACACACACACACACACACACACACACACACACACACACACACACACACACACACACACACACACACACACACACACACACACACACACACACACACACACACACACACACACACACACACACACACACACACACACACACACACACACACACACACACACACACACACACACACACACACACACACACACACACACACACACACACACACACACACACACACACACACACACACACACACACACACACACACACACACACACACACACACACACACACACACACACACACACACACACACACACACACACACACACACACACACACACACACACACACACACACACACACACACACACACACACACACTGAAACACTTTTCGTAAAAACTGGCATGCATTCGATGTTGAATGACACCGCTTCATGAATCTCCATTTTATCCTTCCTGCTCCTCTTGTGATTGATAGCACGCTTAAAGCTAAGCGCCTCTCTACAAGCTCCAAGCAGAGAAACTACTTTTTGAACATACAAGTGTCTCGGATGTTAGTTTTTTTACATTTTTATTTATTTCGTGAGACAGTCACGTCGCCTTGTAGCACGTTATTTTCAGAGCCGCCTATGGTGCGCAACCGCGCTCTGTATGCTTATTAACTTTAGATTATGCTTCGCTGTGGTTGCTACGTGACGTTCACGTGACGCTTGAATCTATCTTACGAATAACCGTTTCGAGACCTATACACACAGGCGTATCATGCGAACAGTGCGCGATTTTTAAAAAGTCGAAGCACAGAGCAAGTCAACTTAAGAGAGTGATTTCATGTTCTCAGCCACGTCTGGAGGTCCAACATTTTGCTACAATGTTTGTCACTACACGGTCTGACGACCGGACGACTTTATTCAATCGATGCTCAGAAAGCGTTGCAGTCTCTCTCAAGTAAGTGGGCCTCGGTATAGGCGAAGAAAAAAGCAAACAAGAGTGATGCTTCGGCGTAACTCCATTTGCAAGCACTTTGGCAAAAATGAGGGAACAATTGTATTAATCACCACTGGTACTAATTTTCAGTTCGCAGCTCTCAGTTTCAGTTAATTCGACTGCACCGGTCTCCGTTCGCCTTTTCTCGTGTTCATTTCACTTTGAAGGGTACTTGGGTACCAATGCGGAAGCGCAAAGTTTGTGTCGGAAATTACGCCTTTTTGGCTTGAAAATTAAATCAATAAACTGCACTGCCAAATCGTATACCACTCTGCGTTTATCTTTATTAAACTAACGCTTCGTTTATGACACTCCTAAGACAGCAGTCTCTCTTCGTGAACAAGGATTTTCACGCGGCAAAACGACAGCTTGCTGCACTGGCGTCTCTCGTGGTGGCTGGTTCAGTCCCTATATGAAACTTGAGAGTTATTCATTACCTGTAAAACTGAAAAAAAAAATTCCTGGTAGTAGCAAACATGTACGTAATAAATGACCCCCCCCCCCCCCCCCCCTAAAACATGTTTACCCGAATCTTCTGCATACCCAGCAATTCTGGACAAAAGCACTTTTGCGCGAGAAACCGTCTATGAATTCAATTTTTTCATATAATGTCAAATTTCACTATAACAATCAATATATCCGCAGATCACCCGACGGCAGTCGTATTTTTTTTTTTTCTGTTCACGTTTTTGCTATTGTCAAAAGTGTTCCCCATTGGTTTTATATGGCAGTTAACTGTTCGATGCGATCGGTGGAAACATTTAAAAGAGATATTTTGCTACATATCAGAATATTGGACCATTACCTTCAATATTTCCATATCAGTGTCTTACAATTTTCGAAATTTTTCCCCGAGAAAGCTGGACATCTTCAGTGTGAACCAGTATAATTTGTGCATTTGATCGTTGGTGTCATGAGCTTCGTCGATGTGGACCATGAGGAAGATACTCACCGTAGAAGATGCCAGCCAGAGCCAGGCCAGACGTGGTAGGCAAGAAGTAGGGAATGCAGAGCGCCGCCCCGCACACCAGGCAGCAGCACAGGTTGGAGATGATGACGGGCACTCTCTTGCTCAGAACTCCGCACAGCGCACCTGCAGGACACAAAGGCGCAGTAAATCGTCTGGCTGTCTCATGAACTTAGGGCTACAAAACGTTTAATATCCAGTGCGACTACTGAGACTGACTTCCCCGCTAATTGGTATTAAAGCCACTTTACGTCGGTTAAATGACTTTTAGTCGACTAGCGTGTCACTTGCTGTCACAACATATCTCACAAAACAGCGCCAAACAACAGCGCAGTAGGAAGCAAAGCAGTATTAAACCCAACAACACATCCGAGTCGCGATGTAAACACATTCATTTGAGGCCTCGGAGGGTGACGTACTTTCCCCCGAATAGGGTGTTAGATGGCGTGCTGTTGAAGGATCACACCCGGGTTCGAACTGGACCGCGGCGGCTGCGTTTTTATGGAGGCAAAACGCTAAGGCGCCCGTGTGCTGTGCGATGTCAGTGCACGTTAAAGATCCCCAGGTGGTCGAAATTATTCCGGAGCCCTCTACTACGGCACCTCTTTCTTCTTTCACTCCCTTCTTTATCCTTTCCCTTGCGGCGCGGTTCACGTGTCCAACGATGTATGAGACAGATACTGCGCCATTTCCTTTCCCCCAAAACCAATTATTATCATCATTGAAGGATCACACGTGCATGTATGTGCACTGCTGTAGCTGCAGCCATAATATGGTCGCTACGGCCCTCAGTGGAGGTAAATAGATTGTTAATTGTATCACGGGAAGATATGAAGAAGTGAGGTGAAAATGGAGCTCTGAGGCTAGGCAGAACAATTGAGAAGTCGCGGCGGGTACCCTACCAGCATAGTTGCGTTTTTTGTCCGCGCATGCGCTGCGTAGTTAGAATGTTCTGGGCCTGGACGTTAAAGGGACAGTGAGGTCGACTCCATCCAATTATTGTTCTCAGTAAAAATTGATTCTCTGGCTATGTTGATGTTTTCCTGGCAGCAAAATAGGCATTTATCGGCAAGAAAGTTGGATTTAAAAATATTGCCGGCAGTCGATCCAAACCCGTGACGCACTCGCCGGCGTGTTGCCACAGTTTTGAAGTGAATGCGGCGTAGCATAGCCTCTGGGATCCGCGACGAAAATCGTATCGACGCAAGCATTCTATTTGAGAAATCGGCCGAGAGAGGCGCCACCTGCACTACAAACACGAATACACCTATATAAGGGAGTAAAAAGGGAGTAAGCTCTCCTCTACCGCCTTCCATTTTATAAAGGGAGTGCGCTAGAGGTGAACTTACTTCCTTTTTGCTCTTTTCTTTTTAGAGTGTGTATGTAGTTTCTTTTGCGTATTTTCTAGCTTATAAAAGCCCAGTTTTCGCTGAGCGTGCCGTCCTTGTGATTAGAACGCGGTACATTATCGGTACAAGCCAATTTCTTCCTATTCTCAGTGTTATTTTAAGACAGAGACTACGCAAACATATTGCATGTTAATTTTTTCTTAGTCCTGCTCATCTGCGCCGCTTTTCTGAACTGCACTTAATTTTTAACGGATTGCTGCCAGAAAGTAAAGCTTTATTTTTCTCGCATTGACGTCAACAAATAAGAAGCATTCGCTGATACCTGCGCATGTCCGTGAAGCAAAGACTGCAGCAAGGAAGCCGGATAGGTTAATCTGTTAATAAGCAGACTGTATATCACAAGTTTTGTGCTCTCAAACGGGCATTCCTATGTTTAAAAATCAACAAAAACCTTGCCAGCCGGCTGCTCAGGTCAGTTTGGTGTGAAATATTTCGTGATAATATTCCCTGCAAGGTGCATTCAGGTAGTACGAAAAAAAAAAGCTTTTTGAGGGCAGGAAATGACGTACTGTCTCACGTATCTCGGTGGACACCCGAACTGCGCCGTGAGGGAAGGCAGGAAGTTGGGAGTGAAATAAGAAAGAGATAAAGAGGTGTTGTAGTGAAGGCCTCCGGAATAATTTCGACCATCTGGGGATCTTTAACGTGCACTGGCATCGCACCCGGGGTTCGAACCCGACAGCGGCGGCTGCGTTTTTATGGAGGCAAAACGCTAAGGCACCCGTGTGCTGTGCGATGTCAGTGCACGTTAAAGATGCCCAGGTGGTCGAAAATATTCCGGAGCCCTCCACTACGGCACCTCGCTCTTCCTTTCTTCTTTCACTCCCTCCTTTATCCCTTCCCTTACGGCGCGGTTCAAGTGTCCGCCGATTATTATTACCAATTATTTATTTCACATCGCACAGCACACGGGCGCCTTTTTACGTTTCGGCTCCAGCATTTATTTCCTGTCGAAAGCACGTTTTCATAAAATTGCTTGAGATGACACCCGTCACACGATTTTTCGTTAGTCACAATATGCATTCGAACCAGCGATTACCAAAGCTTTGTTCTTATGGAGTTTCTATGATGAGTATTCTGTGATGAGTTTTGGCTGCTAATTCCGCCGCGGTGGCTGATTGGTTATGGCGCTCGGCTGCTGACCCGAAAGACGCGGGTTCGACCCCGGCAGGGGCGGTCGAATTTCGATGGAGGCGAAATTCTAGAGGCCCGTGTATTGTGCGACGTCAGTGCACGTTAATTAAAGAACCCCCGTCGGTTGAAATTTCCGGAGCCCTTCACTACGGCGCCCATCGTAGCCTGAGTCGCTTTGGGACGTTAAACCCCATAAAGCATAAACTTTTAGCTTCTAAGTATTGTTGCGGCCTTTCAACTTCCCTTCCATATACGATGCAGGGCAAGTATTTTATTAATCATGTTTATTAACTGTTGCCAGATTCATAATTTTATTTAGTGCACTTTTTTCCACCTTTCTCTGGTTGCGAGAAGCCAGAAATTTGGCCACAAGGCACCTTGCCTCAGCTCCTGTTTTGGATATTCGATTTCGCGCCAGTTGATTTTTCCTTTGCTTAGTCGGGAGCATCAGCTGACAATCGACAATGGCTTGCTTCGCCAGGCTGCCGTCATTGTTTCTTTCTCGGTGACAATGCATTCATTGTTCACTGCCTTTCGCGCAGGCTGTCTCCGCACTAATCCATGCCGAACCTTTGTTTTTGAAGCATGCATGGCGCCCTATTGTGCTCGATAAGGCGGGTCGGTGCTTGCTACACTGACGCAGTTCTTGGGTGTCCGTGTTTTCCCTAAACAATAAAAGGACAAGCTTAAATGCATTAGCTCAGTCATTAGTAACACACTTTAAATCGATTTATGCGCTGTCGTTTCGAAGCGACCGTGTTTTATCATCTCTCTGCGGACTCCACTTTTGCGTGTGAACGAAATTGGCTCATGCGATACGGCCACGGCACGATCTGCTGCTAGCACCACCACTACCATTTGGCCACTTTGAAGAATCTTCTGCTCAACAAATCTGGGGCCAGATTACGCAACTGTAAATTAGGAAAATTGTCACAAACTTGTCACAAAGATGTCAATAAGCCTCGCTCCTATTGGTCGGTCGTGGCCGGCGGCCATTTTGCTTTTTTGCGTCATGGGTGGCTGCAGATTACGTCACGAATGTTGCAGAAGTGGTGACGTTGCACGCCTAATTATGCAGCCGCTAATTGACAGTTTTTTGTCACAGTTTCGAGGCCGTCAATTTGACCGCTGCGTTTGTGACACAAAATGGCGGCGGTGTACGCGGCCATACGACTGAGGCGGCTGCGCTGGCGCGAGTAACGGCGAAGGAGGGCGCACGAAGACGCGTTTGACTTGCCGGACGAGCTGTTTCGACGCCTTTTTCGACTGGAGAAGCAGACTGTGGAGTGGCTGTGCGCTCGCCGATGAACTGGGAGGTTTGCGTGCGAGCGCGCTGTCGATGCGGCGGCAGGTGCTGTGTGCACTGCGGTTCTTTGCCACGGGCGGCTTTCAGGCTGCCGTTGGTAGCGAGGCGCACGTCGGCATCGCACAACCGACGGTGAGCAAATGCGTGTGGCAGGTATTGCAGGCAATCTGCTAACTTAGCGGCAGAAGGGGTGGGTTCCGCAGTCACCTCTGTGCCACAGATATATAAATAAAATACGCTTATGCTGGCAAAGCACTTTATTTTTCCCAGCAAATCGCACTTCGTGGTCGTCTTCTGTTTCACAAGGGAAAAGAAACAGACAACCACTCGTCACATACTGCAACACCTCATCTTTTGGCATTTTTGTCATCGATCGAAAGAGGCGAAAAACACAGACTTCAACAAGTTGTCTTCGTCGATTTCGTACCAAGCGCTTCTTGCAAGTTCGCTCGGTAGGCACGTAGCCTTCACTGCATTCGTTCAAATTTTTCTGCGCACTTAGGTCAACCGCACAGTAGCTTGACTTCAGACGCCGCGTAACAAACAATAAACACGGCGTAGAATCGGCTGCTTTCGTGCAAAGCGGCTTGACGTTTTACCGCCGTCAGCGCATCCCCGCGGCAGCAAAAGTTACCCACCAGCCAATTTATTAGCACAATTTCGAACACTTTTTGTGTTGCTTAATATTTTCGGACTTTAAACACAATGTTTTGGCAAAATAAAATATTAGTTATTTTCATCGTTGCTTATTTCTTATATCTTTTCACAAAAAATTTAGCAGACGGCCCCTCGAATGCTCTCGGGGCGCCGCCCTGCTGTAATTGGCTGATTCCTCGTTGCGTCACGTGGTGAAGTCTCATCGTTTCGTCATTTTGACGTCACTGGCAATAACTTTTGACAGAATTTGTCACAGTTTCGTAATCTGGCCCTAGGTATCGTTTCAAAGAATTAACAGTCACAGTTTGCACAATACCTCCTCTTAATTTAGCACAAAGAAAAGAAGGATGCAATCTTCATCGTTGCCAGAGAAGTTAGCCTGGCTATGCACCTGACAGGCTGCTCCAGTTCGCAATGAAGAAGGATGGCACTCACTCACTCACTCATACATCACTCACTCACTCACTCGCACATTACTCACTCACTCGCACATTACTCACTCACTCACATCACTCACTCACTCACACATCACTCACTCACTCACTCACTCACTCACTCACTCACTCACTCACTCACTCACTCACACATCACTCACTCATACATCACTCACTCACTCACTCATACATCACTCACTCACACATCACTCACTCACTCACTCATACATCACTCACTCACTCATACATCACTCACTCACACATCACTCACTCACTCATCACTCACTCATACATCACACCCACTTACTCATACATCACTCACTCACTCACTCATACATCACTCACTCACTCACACATCACTCACTCACTCACTCACTCATACATCACTCACTCACTCACTCGCATCTCACGCAAGCACCCATGTGTCCCGAATTATAAACTAGCTTTTGGTTACTTGACCAAGCAACTGGGGCGAATTAATCGCCTTGCCAGGTGGAAGCATTTGGAAGGGTCGCGCACGGAAAGTGCTTGTATTCAGCTTTGCGCGTACGGATGGGCTCGAAAAGCGATTTCAAAATCGACTCCAGCATCGAAAAGGAAGAAAAAAAACTTCTAGAATGTTGGAAGAGCTTTCGAATTGGATTTCGGCAGAAACTGCAAACGGAGTACGACGACGAGAAGAATTTAAAAGCGTTCATCGTTCAAAGGAACAGTTCAGTTATCTATAATAGTTCGAGCACGTTCAGTTCGGCCGATACGGCGAGCGGCGGAGCTGGAGCGAGCAGGGCGCCGAGAGTTGTATTTGCTTTTCCCGAGGCGTGAGACTAATGAAGTGGCCGCGAATGTGTTTAGCCGCTGAGGCGGTTGCTTAACAGCGCAGTCACTGTTTCGCGCTTGCTGAAGCGGGACCGCCGTCCCTTCGGCAGTAGACACGCTCCAGCGTGGCGTACTCAGTTTTTACTTTGCCCGTACAGCGGTTAGACTGAGATGGAGCGACGCTCAACTCAAGCCCTCGAACTTAATGCAGTTCGCCAATGAAGGTCAAAGGTAGTCGCGCGACAACTGAGCTTCAACCAAAATGGAAAATGGCGTAGTATGACCGGGTGCTTCGTATGCAGGTACGCGGCGTAAAAGTAGCATAGGAGGGTTTGGTTTGGTTTGGTTTGGTTTATTAGGTTCAACGTACGAAAGGGACTCAGGCGACGAGGGACGCCGCAATGGAGGGCCCCAGATAACTTCAACCACCTGGTGTTCTTTAAAGTGCACTGGCATTGCACAGCACGCGGGCTTCTATAGCATTTCGCCTCCATCGAAATGCGACCGCCGCGACCAGGGTCGAACCCGCATCTTTCGGGTCAGCAACCGATCACCATAACCGCTTAGTCAGCGCAGCAGCTAACATAAGAAGGGAGTACATGGCTGGATGAGTATAATGATTCCATTGCGATTCCATTCTATTCTATCGTTTCCACTTCCTGCCATTGGCCGACGTCATGCCGTAATGAGGAAGTAATGCGAGACACTGCGGGACGAGGTATTGCTTGAGTACCGCCCACGGCTGAATAAAAAATAAAAGGGAGCAAAGTGAAATGGAATAGAGCTGGAATAAAGTTGCTATATCATTCCGGCCTAGATAACGCTTGTGTTTCCGCAAGGAAAAAAAAAGCAGCGCTTTGCTTTGCAGGTTATTACACACACTGTTATATAAACTCCAGGAGAGGCTGCTGCCTCTGGGCTCGTAATTATTTCCGCGTGGTTACCACATACTTGCAGTTCAACCGGTTGCAACTAGCGTCGTTAACTACCCCGCGCTGATTACTACCAGAACTGGTTCAGCAGGTAGTACGAGCCAGTTATTCGTTAGCGCCAACTTTCAATCCTCTGCAATTCTTCTCTCTGAATTGTGCGCTCGAAAAGTTATGCATTTTGTTTTTGTCTCGGTGCACAACAGCGTTTTTTTACTAATTACTTTTCTATCACAAAAGCGACGCGCTGTACTCAATTCAATTCGTATATCCTCAGGGTAAGCAGCTATAAAAGAGGATATGCTCATACGCCCACGCGTTCGAAAGCAAGCTCCGCACAGTTCCTCTTTTTAAGAGCGTTAGCTTTTACTCATCACGTTTCTCGATTTCTTGGGGTCTGCTACCACCTCCCTTCGGCGTGAAATTTTCTAAGTCCGAGAAATTCAAGATGGCGGCCCCCATAGTAAATCGATATAGCAACACAATTGGTGATTGATTGGCGACGTCACTGATATATCCAATTGGTGGTTTAATAGGTGACGTCACTTATAAATCCAGGATGTCGACCAATAATGGTAATTAATTGATGACGTCATTAATTAATCCAAGAGTGTGTTTACCATATGAGACTAATAATAATAATAATAATAATAATAATAATTGGTTCTTAGGGAAAGGAAATGGCGCAGTATCTGTCTCATATATCGTTGAACACCTGCACCACGCCGTAAGGGAAGGGATAAAGGAGGGAGTGAAAGATGAAAGGAAGGAGGAGGTGCCGTAGTGGAGGTCTCCGGCATAATTTCGACCACCTGGGGATCTTTAACGTGCACTGACATCGCACAGCACACGGGCGCCTTACCGTTTTTCCTCCATAAAAACGCAGCCGCCGCGGTCGGGTTCGAACCCGGGAACTCCGGATCAGTAGTCGAGCGCCCTAACCACTGAGCCACCGCGGCGGGTAGACATAGGAGACTAAACGTACAAATTCGTATTTTCATTGGTGTACCTCCACTTCATTCATATCAATTCTAGTAAACCAAACAGCTAACGCTCGTTACTTGAACGTCTTCCAGACGGTGGCGGCATCTTTTTGTCATTCATTCTGCGCCGCTGATAAGGAGGCTTGGGTCACAATGCCGACAATCTAGAGGTCGCAAACAATCCAACGACGCGGAGGATGAAGGGAAAGAGTGAGGAGAGCGTGTGCCTTCACTCGCCGAGGCCGGAAGCTGTGCCGCGCTCCCCTTCTCCAGAGGCGCGGCGTGATTTAACGGCCTCGGCTGCGGAAGAGCTCCGCTCGTCGAGCGGGCGGCGCACCGCCAACGCCGCTGGCCCGAATGCGGCCGGAACGGCAGGCGTGGGCCTCACTGCGTTGTTGTTGTGGAGGTGTCTCGGGACGAGTCTCTCATCTGCTCGGCCAAGCGAGGAGTCCTGTACAGAGGGTGGTGCGGCGCGGCTCGCGTCCTGCCCTGACGAAACGCAGGAAATGGAGTGACAGAGAGAGGGAGAGCGCTCAGCGACATGTGGAAGCTCGAGTGAAGAGCCTCAAGTGGCGTAAGCGATTCGGGCCGCTCAGGAACGTCACGATACTCTTTACAGCCGGAGAAGGCCTTTGCGTCCATCATCTGGGTGCTCCTTGTTCAGGAATAGGGCGCTGTAGCTCAAACAGGATGAAGCGGTGATGTAAGAACAGTGGGACCTTTTTATCCTGGGGTGGTTTAAAAGCTTCGAGTGTGCAGTCTGATATTGTGCTGAGCCGCTTTCAGTTTCCGTTAATTATGGATTTTCTCTTGCCTTTCGCTGCCCTTTTCCGATCTATTTTACAGGTTTCTACGGAATATATCTGCTCTTCAGTTGCAGCAGTGAAAGAGTTGTTGCGCAGTGAAAGAGTTGGGAGCGGCTGTGCTACCTGTTCATCCGTTGTATGGACGCCGGCTGTCCCAAATCTAACTGCATTACCTAACTCAACGTCATGTGCTAACCAAGAGCGACTGTTGGGCCGATGAATACTGTAGCTCCTGGAACCAAGGGCGAAGACGAGACGCAGACAACAGCTTGTTTCTAAGCGCTACAGTTTTCATCACAATTTTCGTCACTCGCCCGAGCAGCTACCATTTATGACGAACCCGGCTCAAATGCCGGACTCGTTCAATCCTGAGCCGCTGTCCGCGTTTCGCGAACGAGAAGTCGTTATTTTTACAGCTCGGGTTGCCTTCCTGGAATAATCTTCTGGAAACCGAAAGTTCGGAGGACAACAGCTTCGCAATCAGACATGGAAAAAGCGCTCTGCACACCGAGTCCTCTCAGCCAGAATGCGGGCTGCCCGAACTAAACGCGGCACGAACCTCATTACACAGGAAGAGCGAGATGCGTCCTCGATGTTTTCAAGAGCGCGTTGTCTGCTTTGCTGGGCGGCTCAGCGATTTCCGCCGCCGATCGAACGAAAAACCCGAGCTCAGTGTGGGCCCGTAGGGATATCTCCGAGGAAACAATGTTTTAAATCCGCTAATCACCGGCGGGTTACTTGCATCTTCGCAAAAGACAGAACAACAACAACGAACGAATCGAAATTTAAAGGAGGAGCTTAAAAAAAAAAACACCAATGATTGCACTACTGTTACCACTGGTAACGGCAAGCGCCAAGCTTTTGGGAGCTACTGCTAGCAGAGTTCATACGGATTGAATGCTTAATACGTACTGGCAGGTCAGTTGGTTTGAAATGCCTGCAAACACTCCAACTCACATAAGCGCAAAAGGACGTCAGGAAAGGCAGAGACGTCGCCACAAGTGCTGAATAACAACGGCCGCTGTGCGGCTGTGACCGAAGGAAGCATGAGGAAGTGCACAGGCCTGTCGACTTTGTCCGAAATGGCCTCTACCACTGCCGCGTGCAGACAGAAGGGAGCTGAAAGAAGTAGATGCATGCGGAATTGAAAAAATATTGACAGAAAAGACGCGCGTCGCAGCAACGGCGTCTGCCGAAAAGACGATTGCGGCAGCTTCAGCAACAGTTGACCCAATCCACCCCCGACCTACCGTGTTTTATTGGCCCGAAGGTAGCTTTCTATGCGACGCGATAGTGATAAAAACAGACAAATAAAACGAATGAAAGCCTGTGATCCTAGCAACCAGCGGACACGAGTGTGTCCACCGACATCACACGTGACCAGCAGCGCGCCTTTGTACGCGCACTTGAGCAGACTGCGTTTTTTTTTTTTGTCATTACCGTGGCACATCAAAACCTTAGTCCGTGGCAATAACACACAGTTGTCAAACGCTTGCGCCCTTCTTATCTCTCGTCCTTCTATGCATATGTGTGCTGCTGTTTTCCAAGTACCTGCGTTTGGAGGAATGGCCATATTCCAAGAAAGACGCGACCATCCACTGGAAGACATATCGTCGCGATTATCGTACCCTTCTCAAGCTTCCCCAAGTGCTCGCTGTCCTCTGCTGGAGTACTGTTTGCGGGTCATATACTTGTGAATTGAACCTTGGCGTTCGCGCACTGCTGCAAACGTAAATGATATATTTGAGATTTGGAATCGAGTGGAAATAAATGCGTTGCTCAAGCCGAATTCTTTCCTGCACACCTACGGCCTGTTCCGTCCCCTCCCCTTCCCTTAAGAGGAAATTCAGGTACTAATAAACGGACCAACGCCTATCTACACAAGGCGAGCGGATGTATACTCTGCAGGCGCTAACACAACACGTACGGCCAATTAGAAAAGAAGGCTGATGTCCCGGCACAGTTGGGCGCTCTTCTGGAACGGACACACTTGAGAAAAAGAAAATGAAGCCGACAGAGGTACACACTGTTGCCGACGTGCTGATCAGCGTTATAGGATATGCAGTGTAGTCGCTGCGATAACAACGCGAGAAAGCTGCTTCGCGGTGTTACTTCTGTCTGTACCAGTGCTTATTGGTGCATACTTCAGAAACGCGTTCGCATCTTCTCGTAATGCAGCGTCGATCCGTGATTGGTCAGCAGTTTGTACATGTCGTCTCGTTCGTCATATTGATTTGCCAGCGCCCGAGCAAATCACGGTGATTCATGAAACTTCTGTTACGTAAGCACAAGTTTGCGTTGTCCACGCTACAGTACTGGATGCGTTCATGTGCGGTTTAGTCCCGGTGTGTTCTACTGCGCCACTTGTTTACAACTTCCTGCGACTTCTCTTCGGGCGATGACAAAGTTCCTGCATGGCGCCGAAGATCGTATGTTGTACTGATAAAGGCTGTCTGCGCTGCATGCAACTCAACCATTCGTCCTTCCTGCGCACTGTAAACGACTAAATTTTGTGAGCACCTAAGCTTAGCGTTTGTCACGAAGGGCATGCTAACTCGCAAAAAATTTGGTTCCATGAATAATTTGTGCGAGATTTCTAATTACAATTACGCGAAAAAAAAACAGAAAATGACTCGGTGATCAGCATGTTGTTCTCATCTGCAATCAGATGCGGAAAGTTCACTGGCAGCTTCCTGTAGACGGGTTCTGGAACACACCGTCGCTTCTAGAAACGACTTTCTTCTCTCCTCACAGCTGACTTGTTCAACAGGTGCTGAAAGGGAATCGTTTAAAACGCAGTGTTTGTAGCACGCCCCCCCCCCCCCCCCTTTTCTTATCACGTGCTTTCTGATTATTTGCTTCGTTATGACGTAGCGAATCCTTTTGGTAGTTTCTTTTTGGAGTCAGATTCTTCATTGAGAAGGAATGAGTTTAGATAGAAGAGACTCAAGCTAAGGAATTCCACAGGCGTTTGAATATAGCTAGCTTCCAACAACCTCCTGTTCTAAGAGAAACCATTCGCTTAATTTTTTTTTTCATCTGCTGCACAGTTGATGCTACGGTCGGAACTGCGAGAGCAGGGAAATGACGTAGCGCTGAGCCTCGTTTCTACCTTTGCAGGGTTCGAAAGCTAGTGCACCTGTTGGGAAACAAGTGAGTACTAGGGGACCTTCCATTTCTGCTTCCCGAAATTTAGTGCCCGCGAAATATTCTTAAACTTTGACTTAGCCGAACTCGCGAATCAAATCACGAGAAATAAATCGTTTACAGCATTCTATTTGGCTTGCATATCTATCAATAGAAACAATGCAGTTAGGTTAATTAGCTTTGTGCCGTGCCTCGGGCATACACTGGACATCCGCGCTGTCGTCTAGTAATTCTCGAAATTAGCGCAGAGTTCGGAGGTTCCTCTGACACTGCAATCTTTCGGTCTGTGATAAGAAGCTCACTAGCTTCTTTAAAGACTATCTGCTTATCCGGTTTTAGGGCACTGCGGAGGCATTCGCCCGACCTGCACTCTGTCTGCCCGCAGCGCAAAATAGGCAAAACGCGAAGAACCTTATCTTCGTCCTGAACATTTAAGCCGTTCGTTTCGTCCTATGTACAGGTTTATGTGTGACGCGTGCAAGCGGCGCACAGCAGAGCAAGGATTGAGAAATCTGGCAGCAGCTGCGCAGTTTTCCCGTCCGTGCCAGACCATATGCGTACAAATGGTTGTGTTCGCTTGCGAGCATTGTATCCGCAACCGCTTAGCTGCGGCCACGTGACGCTTTCTTTACCAACATGGCGGCCACTGCAGGGCCTTCACATATGCAGGGTGTTTCACCTAAGAGTGTACACATTTTTTATAAATAGTCTTTTTGAGTTAGAAGAACGCTCTTTTACGCATAGCATTGTCAGCGGTGTAGAAAGTACATCGGAATACGGCTAAAACGTGCTAACTTGCAGGCTGGTTAACTAACTAATATTGAAAAGTTAGCTTTTTAACTATTACTGTTAGGCTCCTTAATTCCTGACAGGCGTGTATCCCACCATAAAGAGTACTACCGATATCGATTTCTAGAATTCCGAAAATGCGGTTACCCTCGGCGCTGTGGCCAAACAAATTTTGGCTATTTCGACGAGTTACGCGCTCTGGAAGGTTGCTTTGCCTGCAAGCTTCTCTAAAGCGCATACATTTTAGCGCGATGTAGCCAAAATTTGTTTGGCCACGGCGCCGAGGGTATCCGCATTTTCGGAATTCTAGAAACTGATACGGGTACTACTTACCGTGGGCTGCATGCCTGCAAATAATTAAAAAGCCTAATAGTAATAGTTACAAAGTTAACTATTCGATTTTACTTAACCAGCCTGCTAGTAAGCATGTCTTAGCTGTATTCCGATGTACTACGCCGCTGACAATGCTATGCCCAAAAAAGCGCTCTTCTAACTCATAAAGCCTATTTTTAAAAATTGCGTAGTCTTCGGTGAAACACCTTGTATACACGATATAAGTTTCGATACCTGGGCGCCGCCATGTTTATTCTACCCGAGCGCCGCCTACCGCCGACGCCATCATGGGCTGATAATCTGCAGCCCGTGGGCTGCAGACGAAACAGCGTGTGATCTCTGGAAGTGTCATCCGCCCGTTTTAGTTCCGGCCAAACCTAGAAATGGTGCGTGGGGGTTCGCCTCGTGTTCATCCTCGTGTGTGCTAAGCCATTAGCGCCTGCAACAACCGACCAGGAGCAGGCGACCGTGCTTCGACGGAACGAACGATCAGCATCGGTGAGTGCCATGCTCGCAGTTCAACCGTCTAGCTTTTGTCGCCTGTTACCTGTACGGCAAACGTTGCACAGTTTGCACGTTGGAAAAAAGAAAGCGAAATGTGCTGAAACTCAATCGAGTATCTCGTTTTTCGTGGAGCATAGTTTCTAATTAACGCTTTCGTTGTCTGCTTGTACATGGCGAGTGTGACAATTTAGATGCAGAGCTTACGACAGAGTACTCGGTTCACAAATTGAACATTCGGGGGACAACAGCGAGCTCTGTGACCGAAACGAATCCACGTCTGATCATTGCAATGTTTGTTTGCGGCGATACGCGCGATGAAATTGAAATTCGGTCCCTCCTGCCGCTCGCGTAGGTCCGTTCATACTACGAGCGATACAAGCCACTGAAAGCAACACGCATTCTCGCCTACTCCGCTCCCGCCAGAACTCGCTGGCCCACAAATACCAGAAAGCGTGTAATTACACGGACTGATAGGTGGGTACGCTAATGCGACGCTGACAATTGAGCGAGTTGGTACATCATTTTAAAACTTTCGAAAGCGCTGCTATAGGGGACGCCAAGAGAAAGAAGACGAAGGGCAAGCGCTACTATCAACTGAAGTTTATTGGAAAAAAACACACAAGGTTAAATAGCTCACACAAGACAGCCAGCAGCGCATGCGCCTACCCCCAGAATGACAAAACAAATCACTGTGTTGAATTAAGATACCGAATTTCAAATTCATGGATGACAACAGATGGTGTGCTGACGCACATGTCGGAGTTTCTGTGAATATGTCGGAGTTTCTGCTAGCTAACAAGGGAATTATCTGAGGCATTTCATATTCACAGAAACTCCGACATGTGCGTCAGCACACCATCTGTTGTCATCCATGAATTTGAAATTCGGTATCTTAATTCAACACAGTGATTTGTTTTGTCATTCTGGGGGTAGGCGCATGCGCTGCTGGCTGCCTTGTGTGAGCTATTTAACCTTGTGTGTTTTTTCCAATAAACTTCAGTTGATAGTAGCGCTTGTCCTTCGTTTTCTTTCTCTTGGTGTCCCCTGTAGCAGCGCTTTCGAAAGTTTTATAATGCAGCGCTATTACCGCTTACTGACAGGCCGAATAGCCGCACCTGTGTTGAGAATTCCAATCTGAGTCGGGTAGGGGCACTGCTCAAGTCGTTGCGTTTGTCGTATCTCTAGCACGGTCATGCATGGTGCACGACCGCGCCAAGCATTCGATGTGATTTCAGTCGAATTATTAATTACAATGCATGGCAGAGTTTACCGTCCCGCACATGCCGTATGTTGTTCCTACGTTGCCGTGGCTGCATTTTTGAATGCTCACTTTGCAGTTTGGTAAAAGTTCGTGTCGCCGCTTCCACTCAAGCCATTGTGCAAACGAAATTAGTATTTTTGTACTAACAGCATGTTTTTTTTTTTTCAGGTGGCGATGCCCACACGCTCCCGATATTCGTGAACATATCACTTTTTGCACGCTGAAATGTCGGCGCTTCTCCGCCGGCCCCTCGCACTCGCCCCCTCCGCCGGCTGCCGACGCGCTCGCGAACCACTGCTAACAGTCCGCTGCTGACGTAACGAGCGCTACATGACGTAAAGAGCGTGGATGCTGACGTAACGAGCGCGTATTCGGGCGAAAGCCCAGCACCGCAGGTCGCCGCTAGGAGCGGAATCGGGAGTTTTAAAAATTGTATTGTAAATTATCGGCTCGTTTTTGAGGTCTTGTACGCGGCATGAACGCTCATTGGCATGTACTCTACATAATGCAAACATTTTATAGCCACCCTCAAACACCCTTTTCAGGGACCCTTTAATTTCACATCTACATATACGTGAAGTGCTTTCCAATAAACCTCGTTGAAAATCAGCGCTCTTGTTGTGTTCTTATCTGCGTCCGTGTCATGTACTGCACTGTTCCGTGATGAATTACCAACAAGCCCGGTCTTCCGTCTTAGGATATGAGCCTATCTGCTCAATACAACTGTATACGGGCACGAGCAAGCACTCGAAATCAAACGCAATTTCGAGACAGGCATCGCCAGTCATGTTCCCAGCTGACTTTCTGCGACAGAAAGCTATCAGAAAGGCCTTAAATCTGTAGTCGACATAATCGGCCTGATGATGACGACCTCATGATGAGTACAGAAAGGGTACAAACTGCGCGAACAAGACGGGACGAGAGGCACACAAATCGACAGTTCGCGCAGTTTATACCCTTTCTGTTCATCATGAGCCCACCAGAACGTCCTTCTTCATGATGAGTACAATGATGCACCCGCAGATACAGCCTGGTTTGCCTTTTTCTATTTCTCTAAATGTTCCAATTTTCCCAATTTCAGCATCATTAAATACGCAAGCTCGATACGCCACGCCACGAGAAAATGGAATCTGTATCAAGTTTCAGTTCTGATGTCCGCACTGTGTTCATGGCGTGTTTCTTTTTGGAGTATATCCGAGAAAGAAAATATTGCCTAAACTTGGCTACGGCTTAGTTAAAACAGTCGACGACAGCCGTCACTTGTTGCTCCACGACGGCGTCGTCCATTTACTCCCTTCTCTTCTTATTCTCTCTTGGCTCGGCAACTGGCTTAGCTTGTCTGTCTCGCCTTGGCGCCCAAGCGGATCGGCTCCAAGCAAAGGCAAGCCAAGCTAAGGGAGAGGGCACAGCTACAACTGCGACGGGTTTCAGTTACACGACGACTCAGGGTGGGCACTAACAAAATGGCTCCTCCGAGATGGCCAACACTCAGCAAACTACCTCGCACACCACCACTAAGCTGGCATGTGTCACATAAGCAAGAGGAACACAACTCATGCAGGTTGAGGAATCAATAAACTGAGTCACACAACAAAGTCGACGTAAAAAAAAAACTTAACAGGGATGCAAACCATGAGTGACATGAATGACCGCACGCCCATACTCTCTTGTGGTTGATACACTCCATCTAAGCCAGCTCCCATTTGGAGTCAGCGGCGCTTAGCAGCTGTGCTAAGATAATAGTGTTAATTATCAAACTATGGCGGCGAAAATCGCAGTCGTCAAACCTGCAGCTACTCTTTAACGGAAAGCTAGATCAGCTCAAATCATATCAGATGCACGCTTGATCAACAACTTCAAAATTGCTCGAAAAGCGCAAGAGCACCCGTGCACTCTTATACACTCTTGCACCCCATGGAGCTGCAACACGGTTAGAGCACTCGGCTACTCAGCTAGAGTACCCGGGTTCGAACCTGTGGCCTCAGCGGCCGCGTTTCGATGGAGTCGATACGCGAAAGGCGCCCCTGTGCTATCCGATGTCAGTGCGCGTTAAATATCCCCAGGCGGTCGTAATTATTCCGAACCAGTTTATGACACCTCACTCTTTCCTCTTTCACTCCCACCTTCCTCCCCTTCCCTCAGGGCGGTTGAGGTGTCCGCCGAGATGTGAGATAGCACTGCGACTTTTCTTTCCTCAAAACCAATTTTAAAGGGTGCATGGGTGCTTTAACGGCACCGGCGTGCTCAGCGCACCCTTCTTCTTTAAAAAAAAAAAAGAACTAGAGAAATTTATGGTGCACAAAGGTTTTCATCAGCAGTGCTACGCCCTTAAAGGAGCAATTTTTCAGCCGTGTACAGACTAGAGGGTGCCGGCATTTCTTACGACTGTTCTGCTCACACCTGGGTGTGGACCGAAAGCGAGAACGGCTAGGTGTTCTCCTCAAACTTGCTTCCTCCGCTCCCTGGGCTGTGTGCTGTGGCGCTGGTGTCGGCGGGGAAAGCTTCCGCGCAGAGCTGGAGCGCCTCGCGTACTCACTGGAGACTCCCGCGGCGGCGGCGATCAGGGCGATGGGTAGCGCTGCCGCCGCCCGGCTCAGCTGGACGGTTCGCACCAGGTGCAGGTACAGGAGGCCGTACGACCGGAACAGCGCCGAGGCGAAGAAGAAGAGCCAGCCGCTGGCCAGCACCGTGGGCCAACTGGTGGAGGACGCCGAGTCGTCCGCGGCGCGCGTGTACGGCACCATGGCTCGGCCGCACCGCCACTGCTGCTACTTCTCCTGCAAGACAGAGCGAGTTGCTATTATCGGCTGTCTCGTTCACCGATGAATCGGAAAAGGCGCACTGTCCTATATATGTATGTATGCGGACCGGTAAAGTGTGTGAGAGGAGCTGATTTCAGGCCGTGTTGCCTGGCTCTGATTTCGTCTGCAGAGCTCTGCAGCTCGTTGAACAGTATACCTCTTGCTGGGCTAGTTGGCGGAACATTGTCTAAAAATGGTAAAAACAGAGCGAAATTTGACACAAACCACATAGCGGCCGTTCTCTCCGTCTTTCTGTGTGGTTTGTGTCAGATTCAGCGCTGTTTTTACCTTTGTTAGAGCTCTGAAGGTTTGTAGAGTGAGTAGGGCTGTTATCCTCACACTCCTGCAGTCCTTTCAGCGGGCACAGAAGCCCCACCACGTGGCCTGAGGTTGTGCGTGCATTCGACAGCATGCTTAATCCTGACGCCCAGGGTACTATTCCGGAAGCCGCATGAACACTATACGGAAGCTGGAAAGGGGGGTGGGGGTGGGATAGGCGTGTAGCAGCAGGCAAGCAACGACGGTTCTAGGGAGATCAACTGGGTTTGGAAGTGGCCTCATAGCTTAATACCGACCACCCGGCATTTTTTTAACGTTTCAAAGTCATCGCACAGCACACGGGTGATTTTGTATTTCGCCTCTAACGAAATGCGGCCTCCGGGGCTGGAATTTGTTCCGGCAATATCGGACTCAGCAGCTCAATGCCACAGCCACTAAGCCACAGCGGCGGGTATAAACCTCTCTTCAACTCGTATTTTTCATTTTGAACCTGAAAGGTAAGGTCGCGAGCGATCTTCAGACTGTGTCCCGTTGTGAAGATAAAGGTGTGTACAATCTGCCAAGAACCTGCACCTACTCACGGTCCACACCTGTCTACCAGAAGCGGTTACACACGCGGCGTTGTCTTAGTGGTAATAGCGTCCGGCTACTGAGCTTGAGGTCGCGGGTTCGAATCCCGGCCACAGTGGCAGTATTTCTATGGAGTCGAAATGCTCGTGTGCTGAGTGATGTCAGTGGAACGTTGAAGGACCCCAGGTGGTCGAAAAAATAATCCGGAACCTATCACTTTTTTTTTCTGTTTGGCCCCGTCCGCTCCCGTATTCCTTCCCTCACGGCGTGGTTGTGGTGTTCACCGAGAGGCCAACATTTACGGTGCCCCTCCTTTCCTGATAATAAGCATTTGCATTTTGCCAGTGGGAAAACGCGCACAGCGCCCCACGCTTTGCAACTCATGTGACACCGGACTGCGCTTTCGTTGGCCTTTCAGTGGAGGCCCACTCCATTCTCTTGAGAAAGGAAGCTGCCCAGAGGTGGCTTTTACTTTTGTTATGCGAAGCGACCAACGCGCTAATGACGTGCTGGATGGCGAAGGCGGGAGGAAACACAGGCGGGGGAAGACAGTGGTGGTTCACAAATCCCGTGAGAGAAAAGTCGCTGCACAGCACTGGTATGCGGTGGTGTTGAAGCTAGCAGAAATGAAAACAGAATCCTACGCGTGTTAGCAACATAAAGGAATGAAACATGAAGCTAACCTTGAGGGTTATAATGCAACAGCGTACGCAAGTCGCCTGGTATCAGTGTTGAGAGCTGAGTTCGAAGTAAGAAGGGCAGAGCTGGTTACGGCACCGGTTTCAGCTACAGGTTGCGAGTGTATAACCCTTCACAGGTGCCGCCGAGGAAGCTCATGAGGAGTTGCTTGCTCATTGAAAACAAACTGCAAAGCTTACATGCACTGAAGAGTGTTGGAAAGACGTGTGTGAACTGCTGGCCATGACACGCATCTGATGTTGAGGAGAGATAGAGAGAGGGAGGGATTGAATGAATGACTGAATGAATGAATGAATGAATGAATGAATGAATGAATGAATGAATGAATGAATGAATGCGCTGTTTATTTAGAAAGGGAGGCTCAAGGCCGTTTATTGGGGAATTGGGTTGTTAAGGAAGGGAAATAATAAAATAATCGATCTTGCTGTCAGCGAAACCTGGGGATTGAATTACTGGCGGTGCTAAGTACGCGCGATAAATAATGCGATATCGTAAAGCGAATGAAAAGTTTCTGTTGGGTGAAACTTACGAACTGCAAGTGCATGGACGTATTTCCATATTCGTACGGTAAACAAGCTCGATAACGTTATTCTAAGATGCAGGGCAAGAAGTTTGGTTTATGGGGGTTTAACGTCCCAAAGCGACTCAGGCTATGAGAGACGCCGTAGTGAAGGGCTCCGGAGATTTCGACCACCTGCGATTCTGTAACGTGCACTGACATCGCACAGGACACGGGCCTCTAGAATTTCGACTCCATCGAAAGCGGCCGGGATCGAACCCGCATCTTTCGGGCCAGCAGCCGAGCGCCGTAACCACTTAGCCACCGCGGCGGCCCAGGGCAAGAAGTAGCTACATTGAAAAAAGAAAGTAAAAAAGAAGGAATTATGGCATGGCTATACCTTACATGACAGTGGACACCTGAAATATACCGCAGCATACAGGAAAATTTCAATGAACAATTAGAAGAGAAAAGGGCTTAAGAGCGGGAACAAGTGTTCGTGATAGTTGTAGAGATGCTTGGAAAAACAAGGACCTGACGTCCAAGCCACGTTGCTGGTCCAGGCGAAGCCATTCCTTATTTGCTTATCAGAACTGAGCTGAGCGACTCAAAAGCTACAGCTGCTAACTCATGCGCTCCACGCATTGAGTTAGTTATTTTTATTTCCTTTATTTGCCCGAACAATATATTTTAGGCAAAGCAGTCGCCGTTATTAAAGTATATAGGCAACGTTGCCCCATTGTGTTCAACCCAGGATTTGTGCCGGCTTGAGCGCATCTGACAGCACACGTGAAGCTGACACCATAACAGTCGACAAAGAGCGGACAATGAACAAAGGGGGTGGCTCTTTTACAGTACAGCGTGCAGCTGTACTGAGCAAGAGTTCTTGAACCGAATCTAGTGGAAAGAAGACGAAGCTCATCCCATTAGGAGTTCGTATCGGCGCCTTGGCAGGTAGACAATGGGCAAGCGATACCACGGCCCGTTGGTCTTGCGGAGTCGCTGGCAATCAACGCACTGTGAGACAGACTGAAGCGGGGACGATTCATGCGCACAGCAATGCAAACATTTCACTTTTCTGCGTTCAACGATGCGCTTAACTGACGTGGTCCGTGCTTTACCATAAGGAACCACGCCCCAAGGCTCATTGAGCGGCTATAATTACCCACTGAAATCAGTCACATCGGGGGCTGCGATGATCGCGCAGTGTCGCCGTTCATTTCGACTCGTTTTTTATCCCCGTTCCTGTCGACAGCAGATCACCGCGCACTACATTTTTGTTCTTGCCGCTGCTTCTGATTACGCCAGCCGGGACAGCCTAATGACATATTACCACCGGACAGCAGGACAGGAGGAGGACATAGGAAAGAATAGGAAGTGCCCCGGTCTGGGTGGACGCCTGACCCACCGCGTTAGAGAAGGGGTGAAGTGGGCTCAAAGAGAGAAAGAGAGAGAGGAACAAGTGCTGCTGGCTGGCCCACGGGCCATGTCCCGTCCACGGATGTCCCAAACACGGAACAGTAGTAGCAGCAGCAGCAGCCCGCTCAGACAATGGTCGCCGGACCGGCCACCGGCCTCGTCCGGTCACGGTCGTAGGCAAGTCAGGTTCTTCCCCTCCTCTCTCTCTCAGCCTTTCCCCCTCTCACTCTTCGACGTCTTTCGCGCATGCGCTTGTGTACCAGGAAGTAGCAGCTGCCGCTTCCAAACGCGACGTGCAGCGGTCGTCCCACTTCAGCGTGAACGGGATAAAAAGAGAAGTGATCTGCCGCGTCCGCCGTCTTCTCTGCTGCACGCGTTATGCCACACGGTCGTGCCAGGCTCCGTGCACGGAGCGGGCACTCGCTGCCTGGCGGCCTCCGCAACCCCTTTTTCGCTCCACACGCTTCCTCTCGCTTCACGCACCATCACACGCGCTCTGCCGGTTCTCGCTGATTTATATTTACTGTTGCGCAAGGTTGCCCAGTTCGGGTATCCGCTCTGCATGCTAATGTGCGGTCAGCGCGGTTGCCCGTCGCCATCCTCTCTCCTCCCGCCTCTTCTCACACGGTCGCAGGAAAGGGCGGCAACCGTGGGTAACCGCTTTACTATATAGCGGTGACGTCAAGCTAAAGGCTCTTCTCAGCAGAAGAGCTTACAGCGTGAACCGGGAAATGCCAGAGGTCTCCGTTATATTTCGCAGACCTTTTCGTCACGGGCTAATCGTTACGTTGTGCTTTACAAAAGCACAAGCTGCATATTCTCTCTCTTGTTGTCTCACCTTAGCTTGAGGTGCCTCAGGAAACGCAGCGTCAAAGCAGCTATATGGAGGGCGTCTGATGATGGGCGTAATCAAGGGGCAACAATTTCGCGGGCCTCAGACGATCACAGGAACTTTGCGGGCTCTATTACGCGCGCCCTGTGCCAGGCGCTCTTGCTGTTCCGGAGGCACCACGAGCTCAAAAGCCGTGTCAAAGCGATGGCGGCTGGCAGTCGGCAGGTGCGGCTGCGAGTCTCCGCCGTAGCCCATGCGTCGCGCGCGCACTGGGGCATCGCGCAGCGACCCAGATCGGTTAAAAAAAGATATAGTTAAGTCAAGAAACTGAAAAAGTAAGCTTGAAAAGAGTACATAAACAAACAGAAAGATGGCTCCTATAGGATTTGGCCCGAGGCATTCAAATCGCCTCAATCAGGGCACGAGCTGCTGCAACGCTTTAAAGGCGTACAAACGCAACTGCAAACCCACGTTGCGGCTTCCCAGCCGACCTCGAGCTCGCTGTAAAGAGGTCGCCTTCGTACGGCCGGGCTCGCGGCGTATCGAAGTCCGACTACGCGGCGAGATCTAGCAGAACCCGAGCACACTCACCGGGCTTTGGTTTCACCGATTCACGCCATGCCGGCGGCAGAGCATTCCCGCACAGCTGCGCGCCTGCGCCGCGACGAGCGTAGCAGCACGCCTGCCATGCGCCGCCGCCCAGGCGGCTGCGAGGGCCGGAGCGATCCGTCGGCTCAGCGGCGAAAACTTGCTCGCGCTGCGAGAAGGCGACGCGGTGCTTCGCGTTGTCCACGGAAGAAGGCAGCCGGTGTCTTCGATTGTGGGCTCCAGAACACCAAAGGAATCGACAAGGGGTCCACAGTCAACGTTCACGGCGAATGTGTCGCGGGAGCCTGTTGCTGACCGGCCGCTGCAACCGCTGCACGCGGGAACCCAACACCTGTTTAGACTCTCCCTTCTCCCGCGGTCCTCCTCTCCCGCCGTCCTCGGCATACGCCCCTCTCTCGCGCTCTCCCACGCTCGACAAACTTCCGCCGGCGTGCGTGGCTGGCGGGCTGCTCTCGCCCGCTGCTGGAGTGCGGCGTGGCTTGACTGATAGAGGCACACGGGTTGTTTTGCCTGCCGGCCCTTTACTAAGCGCGGCCATGAAGGCAGCCATGTTTCTCCTCCCACAACCCATGCGGACCCTCTACATGGCCGTCTAGCCCGAAGCCGTGGACCACGTCGGTGAAGCGCGGAGAAGAAAACATCTGTGGAACCATTGTCGGAACTGCCAAGGATGCTTGTAAGGGATATACATGAGATCAATGAATGACTGCTTCAGCGAGCGTTGACATCTCTTTATTGGTTGACGTCTGTTTAAAGAAGCGACATCGTCTGGAAAAAGTTACCAAAATGTTGTCTGTAGTGGCCATCCTGGCGCCGGTTAGAATTACGTGATCTGAAAGATATTTGCTGCCAATTACTACCGCCTGTATTTGCTCAGCAGAGTAATGGCTGGCTGTCAAGAGGCGTTTCCATAATGGCTGCAACCACGTTTAGCAGGAATGGGAGAGCGGCCAGAGATTTCGAAATCTCTGGCCGCTCTTAATACATTGGCTCCAGTCAGTGTACTAACTTTAATTAGACGTTTTAAACGTGGTCCTGCGTACTTCAGGAAAAAGGAGCTTGTCGACCTTATGCTCCATAAAGATGAGATAGAGGTTGGCGCGTGTATCTTTGGGCCTGTGTAAGTCGTGGCACTATTGGCACTGTTCATGACAAGTATGTAAACACTGTTGTCGTGGTCTCATCATCTATTACGGCAGTTTTCCTCGCTCCTACGAACCGTCCTCTTACGCTGAAAAGACGTTAAGAAGGAAAAGCGAAAGAGAAAAATTGAAAAAGAAAGAAAACAATAATTAATAAAACCTAAAGCCTGTAGCTGCCTGTAACTTAGCAAAAAACTGGCACACCGATGGTACTCTTAGCTTTTGCGGTGGTGTTTTTCATTGTTAATTCAGGGTCATTGCACTTATTGGCAAAATTTCTGAGAACTTGCTTTTTAAAAAAAACAGCTAATGTCCCTCGATTACTTGCGACAGGGCAACGTTTGTATGAGCTTTCATGCCTATACGTTTCTTCTTTTTATTCAAAATGCAAGTGCAGGTTTAGTAGCGGCTGAAACCATCTTGCATTGCTGTTAAGAGTAAATCTATCAAACTTACTACCCGCCGGCTCTTGACAACCGGCACTGAGCGGTCATCGTCCCCTTGGTCCTGTATAATTACTGTTATTCCCTGGGTTCTTCTTTTTTGCCAAATGCGAAAATGTCAAGCCCACAATCGGGCTGTAGATTATCGGCCTTTAACAGAAACCGTCTGCAGTAAACAGCGCGTGCAACAATAGATGCTGGAAGATGGTACCGCGGCAGTGAGACTGCTTTGTCCAAATGTCTTCCACATCTTCGCTTTATCGGAAGCGTCTTCTTATAGCACTATATCCCTTCACTAGGTTTCTACAAAAGCACTGAAATCAGAAGGTACTAAACGTACTGTGTATTACTCTGACACACCCCACCCCAATTTGCTTATTGCTCGTGTGAGCGTTACCCGCCGCGGTGGCTCAGTGGTTAGGCCGCACGGCTACTGATCCGGAATACCCGCGGTTTCGAGCCCGACCGCGGCGGCCGCGTTTCGGTGGAGGCGAAACGCAAAGTCGCCCGTGTGCTGTGCGATGTCAGTGCACGGTAAAGATCCCCAGGTGGTCGAAATTATTCCGGAGCCCTCCACTACAGCGCATCTTTCTTCCTTTCTTCTCTCAGTCCCTCCTTTATCCCTTCCCTTACGGCGCGGTTAAGATGCTCGCCGAGATGCGAGACAGCTGCCGCGCCATTTCGTTTCCCCAACAACCAATTTTCAATTTATTTCTGGGGCTAGGCAACTGAGCCACAACCTTCCGTTCCTGCTCTGAATATTCAATAAAGCTGTCCCACGATTTTGGTATTACGCGCGTGGGCTTCGTTAAGCGAACTGTGTTTCTTGGCGTCGCATTATTTTACTTTCACTATACTCCCAAAGGCAGTTTGCACCTCAATTTGATTAATCCGGCAATCCGTTATTCGGACACCAGTGCTTTAAAAGAGGATGTCCGAAGGAACAGGACAGGTAAACTGACGAATCGAGGTGTCGGGTTTTCCTGTAATAAAAGACTGTGCGCCGGAAAAAAAAAAGAAAGTGTTCAGCTCCTGCCACTTCTGCCAAGAGATGCTGCGTGACAAGGAGCACGGCACTGTCTCGAACCAGCGAAACGCCCCCAAGGGCATTTGGGATGAGGGCAAGCAAGTTAGTCTCCACGAAATAGGCGTTAGCTTGCCCTATAAAGCACCACGAGAAAAGAACTAAACTCCAAAGCTATATAACCGGCACGGCGACGACATAGACAAGGTTTGCACTGATGCACGATGCCAATAAGAGTGTTTATTTATAACGCTAAATAAGGCACGTTTCCTGGCAAGTAAGCAAAGCAGCGGATGGCATAGGTTGGCAAAGTGTGCCTGAAAGGACTTAATTATTTCATGTGTACGACTGTGCATGCCACGATCGACAACATTAATTAATTAAACCTGGATACCATTACCTTCTCTTCATCCCTCCTGGCGCACTTGTCACCGTTCGGACTCTCCGGGTCACCAGCGGGACTCGTCTAAGGAAGCGCTCAATTTCACGAGGTCCTAGCACCGACCACCATAAAGCTTTTTTGGCCCTGCTTGCAGGCAAGTACATTACATACTTGCCCGCAATTAAATTTCGCTAGCTGATGGTTGAAGCGGTGTTGTTTATTTTTGCGAATTTGTATGTCGCGAAACTTCTATATTTCATCTTTATCGTCACCACCATATCACCCGTGACAATAAACGACAATGCGGAGCCCGGAGAGCTGTGCTCTTATCATTCACGATGATACTACAGTTAGCTATCTTGCATTATTGCAAGTTTGCGCCGCTTGGTTTTTGGAAGTGCACCGTCCCTCTTATGAAGCAAAGTATATTATCCAGAGGCATTTTCGACTACGTCGACGGATCAAGTGTCAAACAGTTTCGTTGAGTAAAGGTACCGCACAAAATAATGCAAACATGGACGAGAAGGGCACAAGGACGGGCGCAGACTCGCGACTGGGTTTATTCAGAATAACACATACTTATAACTTCCACACCACCATGTCAGTCACTGAGCGCAAGCCAGAAATCTGCATTCTGTCTGATAAAGTCTTATCGAGGTATCACTCACGCAGTCATCTCTTTTGTCATCATCTCTTTTTTTCGCTCCTTGCTGTCCATTATTTGCGTCCGCTAACGCTACACCTAGTCCACTTATTCATGTTTCATGCCCGGTCATTTCTTTTCGTGCCGGTACAGAGGGCTCTATATTGCGGTAACTTCAGCCGTGCCTTTAAAAATAAGCCTTGCGCTCGTCGTCATGTCGGCAGAAAGTTTGTATGTCAGTGCACTCATAACCAGGGTCATGCGAGAGTCGTTTGGGGTGACGCTCCGTTGCTCCTATGGAAAAGTAGAGGGTGTACCTCTCCCCTCTTTAGGCAAGGCGCTGCGGTAGCTCCACCCCACTAAAGCCTTGAATTTTACTCAAACGGCGCTCAATTTCGTGAAGCAGTTGCCATTTAAAACACTATAGGATGCACTTCCTAATCCTGAAACACCTCCATAAGCAGTTGTTGCCAAGTTCTTTTATCACCAAGGCTTTTGATTGTTCTCGGCTGCACTTGCGCACTGTGTATGCCAAGTGCATCATGTGCAACGGTGCAGCTTACTTCTATTCACTTTTTTTGCTCCGAAGTAGACTATGTTTGCCTTTCGCATGCACTTCATAGTTACTTTTTTAAACTTAAATTCGTGCTTTCTCAAACAATAGTTCTCTGTCTTCAACCACTCCATGCGAATACCGCAAGGTTCTCACGTGTTTAAAACCTTCGTGGAACCGAAGCCCTTTGTTTGCCAGCTGATAAGGAGTCGAGGGCGGCCACGGTCGTAATCAAACCACTTACTTGCGACCTCGGTGCTCGGAGCCGACGTTTCCCGATTACAAGATCGACCCGCGCTTCCAAAGCTTAGATAAGAGGACTTTGTGAGTCGCTCAGTCGCTCGCCGATCGTTCGCGGGCACAGTTCCGGCTCGGAAGGATTATCCCATGGCTTCAAAAGTCGCTGCCGTCTCGCTCTGCTTCGGCGCCTTCGCTTTGTTGGTGACTGGAGTGAGGTGCCTGGACAACGGGCTCGCGTTGACGCCTCCCATGGGCTGGCTCACATGGAGCCGGTTCATGTGCAACGAGTGTGCGCTGGGCCGTAGCGAGAACTGCCTCACGTAAGTAATGGTCTGTGACTATATACGCGCTTTTGTGGCGTTTCCTTCGGTATACAGACGGGCAGGGCTGCAAGGATACCGAGTGCGCCTTGTCTTTTAACCGAACGAATGCTGCGGTCCTCGCACTGGCCAATAGTGGCGCTGGTTGTGCGCTTTATAGGCAGCGAATGTAATGTGAATTCATCTGCCGTGCACATTAGTAAAAATACGGTTGAAGGATTGCTGGCTTAAAGCAGGGAAATAACTATGAGATACAAAGTTAGGGTCCAGAATTGGAATAGCGCAGCAGTCACTAGAATTTGTGTTACATAAAAAAGAACGAAGAATTTCTAGCTGTTACGAGTTGGGCAGATTGGTTGTAGAAATATAAAGAAAAAAATATACCGAGCATGGTGGCACCCCCCACCTCTTCCCCGTTTCAAAGCGGAGGCTCCTAACATCCATCAATCTAATGCACTTTACGCGCGAAAAAAATAATTGGGGGGGGGCGGGGGGGACACATAAGCACCGCCTTAAGGATATGACGCGATAGGGTTAATGAGTCAATGCCCATATGTGCGGTATTGGTCATTTTCAGCTTTGCATGCATATGTCCCCGGGAGTCCTCACACCACTCCTTGCGCAATGGTGCAGCGGTTAAGGGATGCGCCACTGCCCTGCGATGGCAGGTGCTGCCACCGGTGGGTCTTGTACGACCCAAGTTGATCCTTCCGAGCAACCTCTCGCGATCAAACGTTAATTTAACAGCCATGTCGCCACGATGGTCAGTTTGTCACAATCTGGTGGGCAGGTTGTGATGATGTCACAAAGTCACGTGACCTAGGTGGCACACCTAGGTTTCTCCATCGGGTGGCCACCTGGGCCTCCCTATATTTCGCTCACAACGGCGACGCCTGATTTTCTGGGAAACGGGACCTTTAAAGCTGTCGCGTTTAAAAAGAAGTTGACAAGACGATCATGAAAGCTGATGCGAGAAAGCTGCGCAAGCAGTATATCTTACCCTCAGTGATTACTTTGATGCTTTTACTCTAAGCCGAGATTTCACATACGCGAAATAATTTTCCTGGGGAATAGAGGCTTCACTCAGCGAGGCTTTGCACGGGCAACGCCAACATTTTCGGGAAAGTGTCAGTGGTACTGCTATCGCACTAAAATTAACAACCTAATTGATTTATACACGAAAATGGTGCGTGCCACTTTAAACTGCAGCTTTTATACTCAAGTATTCAATAAAATTTTCGTCTCAGCTAGTTGGTTCACACTTGAATCATAAGAGGGCAACGCAAAAAACGGCACGAATACACAAGTAACACTGAAGACTGGACGGGCGCTGACTAGCAACTATTTGTTCTGAAGCGACCTACCGCATTATAAAGCCATAACACAGGCCACGCGTCGGTCAGGAAGCCAATGAATACCGAAAGCAAAATGCAAAAGAAACTAGAAGAAAAGTATGGTTTTTTCATCTGCACGGACAACAATAGTGAGGCCAAAGGGCGGTGTCAAGAAAATGAAAGTCATGGAAAACGGGCATGCAAAAAGCACTAAAAACAAAGAAGCAAAAACAGTACCACATTCTAAAAACAGATAAAAGCTTATACAGTACATAGGGAGGCCAACAGATAACGCAGCTACGTAGTATACACAAGAACAAACCGTAATCAGGAGACAATCCGAAAAGAGCTAAAATTCGCTTAAAAGCATCAAATCAAAGGTACAGTCAAAGGGAATCTTTCGCTCACAACGCCGGAGACGCCGACGTAGGATTTTCTGCAGAACAGGAACCTTAATGCTGTCGCGTTAATTGCTGCATTATCCATTTCGTCAAAAAGCTTGCATTGCGTGGATTAGGAAGCAGTTGTGTTAATTTATACACAGCGTGTATCGCGTGGCAAGGACTCGTTAACGCGTATAAGATGCGGGCACGACAGTACTGGAGAACAGTGCATGGAATCCCGCGACACTTGCACGGTCAACAGAGCTTTGCCAGCGCATGGGGATTACTCCGGAACTGAATGTCTTGAGAAAGAATTAATCTGCGCATGGTTCGTTGAACGCGCTGCAGTGCCTTACGGCTGGATCGATCCAGGTTTGTAGCTGCAGCGTACCCAGTGTGCATGGCCACGTTTTGTCATAAATTAGTAGAAGCTTTTCTCTGCGGCTGAACTATCAGTTTGAACGTCAACAAAAAAAAAATGGATGGTGTTATCCTCAGTGTCCCTTTAAAAATGACACAAAAAGCTGCTTTTCTTGAATGAATGTTATTAGAAATGCCGGCAGCAAAAAATGGAGAGGGCACTTAAGCTCCGCCGTAAGGTTATGACGCGACAGCGTAGTGGATTAGGCTTTTCATTCTGAGCAATTTGGCACCTTTGAACCCACTTTTTAAAAAATGTTTTCATTTTTAATTTCTTTCTTTTATCAATTAATTACGCTGATTTACTTGACTGGTCATCGCCTATCACACACCAATCAATCATTAAAACCCCAATTACCTTGATACGATTTTTTTGCGCAGCCCCCGATTATAGGTCGCTGGTTCGGATCCCTGCCGCGAACTAGGCTCTAACTTAACTATAGTAAGTTTATGCTGCACGAAACCCTGAATCGTGTGACACCATCCGGAACATTCTGCGGCAAACGGTTGGCGTGATAGGATTTTTTTTTAACGCTGCCCCCGATTATTTCTGACACGCGCGCGGTGCCGACTACGCCGACGGATTTTCGACCGAATGAGCTGTATTTCCGCTACCTGTATTAACCGTTCAACCGCGGGGATGGCTTTTCCCCGGAAGGTGTAGTTCACGACCTTAAATGAGCTCATCGCCCAAGCTTGTACTTCGAATAGGAGGAATGCGCCTTCCGGTGAACCGTATGCTGACGACGTTGATTTCGCTCTTTCCTAGCTAATACCGCGGGGAATTTTCTCTTTTTCTACCTATGAAGTTTTCCTTTCCTGGCTCTGATACATCGGACTGAATGCGTTGTAGCGCAGTCATTGTGCCGTACGTCATTTTCAACAGCCTGCTTTTGGGCAGTAATAGGCGACATGCGAAGTTCCCGAAATGTGCTTTCCAATGTATCAGAGTTGAGAAAACCAAGATGGCGTAGCTCGCGCAAGAACAATTCTGAATGCTACAGGATTAGCGCCATGGGTGCGGACGGGAGACAGAAAACACATTTTGGAACGATCAGAAACCACGCGCTCTAGTTTTGTGACTACTTAAGACTCCCGGTGGGCCATTTTGTTTGGATCTTTGGGTCAAGTGAGATTTGTGCAAGAACCTATACTCGCAAACTTTCGGATAAAGCACGAAAAATTAAAAACGGCTTGAAATTTGTGTCGTACTGTTGGGCGCACAGTTTGCTGGGCTCGGCGTATGCAAAGCATTCATCGCTCCATATACGGGTTGCGAGAAATGTCCGCACTGAGCTGCATTGTTACGAAATGCACTGAATCTATCCGGAAAGTTCAGCTTGAGCGTATTACTCGGGCATGTGTTTAGGTTCGTATAAAGGTGCACTGTCATTCTGGCCTACCGTTCGGGGGAAGTTTGTAGTCATAGAGGGAGCATGATGCTGAGCTAATGTCTTGCCCAGGACTGCTACTCATGGTTTTCATTTCGTACGTGCTTTTCAGGTCTGATCTCATCTTACAAATGGCAGACAAGATGGTTGAGGACGGATATCTAGACGCCGGTTACGAGTACGTGATGATCGATGACTGCTGGAGCGCCACCAACAGAGACGTGGAAGGGAGGCTGTTTGCAGACCCTCGACGTTTTCCGGAAGGAATGAAGAAGCTCGTTGAGGAGGTGTGCTTACGAATGCGTTATCTATAGGCAAGCTTTTGGTGTACTGAGCTAGTGAAGAGCCATTTACTTTTCGTGTGCGTGAACGTGTTCAGGACTTATGAATGACGCAAACTGTCCGGAGGTCTTTGTCAAAAATTACGAAACACGACAGGCAGCGCCATTGCATTTGATGCGTTACTGGTTCGGATTGCATGACAAGAAGCAAAGGAGTACACTTTGGCCCTACACATATTCTTTCCTGTTGGGACTGCAGTCAGCCATGTGAAGAGTGACAAAGTCAGAAAGTGGCGAATTGCCTTTTATTAATCTGGCGAACAAGCGTTTCGTATAATAAGGAAATGAAGCACACACCGCTCTAGTGGTCCGTTCTCTCCGAATCTTTCATAAAGGTTCACAAGAAGGGTCTCAAGTTTGGCATCTACGCTGACATCGGTTCAAAGACCTGTGGCGGATTCCCCGGAAGCTATGGACACTACGCAACCGATGCTCAGACGTTTGCTGACTGGAAAGTAGACTACGTCAAGGTGGACGGCTGCAATGCAAAGGCCTCGGACATGGACACTTGTGAGTGAAACTGCTGTATGAAGGACAATGTCCTTTTGGGCGGTCGAGGGTGTACTTGCTATAAATGTTCTATAGTTTTTTACAGTGAGAACTGTTTTACGGAGGTCTTCCCGTGTGGTTTCGTGTGTATCCCGTGACGAGCCGGAGCGCAGCTTGTATGACGTCATCGCCAAGCTCCGAGGAGCAGCATGTGGTGGAGCTAAAATCGGCCGCAGATGGCGCGGCGCGCAGTATGACGTCATATCAGCTGTGTTATAATAAATCGACATAGAAAGCGTCAGCGCGAGACAGCTACTGCCCCCGCCTTATGCCTGTTTCACATGCAAGCAAAATGCTAGCGAATCCTGCCGCGGCGGCGGAAAAACCTGTTTTGAATCGTCGCGGCGATGAGCGGCGAGCTTCCAACAAGTTGTACATTTTCGCTGCGACGCGCCGCTCAGTCGCTCAGTCGCTTGCATGTGAATCAGCCATTAGGCCCCTTTCACATGCTGCGACCAAAGCGAAAACATTCGGCGCAGTCGCTGATGCCACTGTGCGATTTTGAGTGAATGTTTTCTCACGCAACGCATGCCCTGTAAATTCGGTTTGAGTGGCAAAACAGGTTTGCTGGTCCCTCGAGTTTGCCGCTGCTTCCATCGTCACATACCACGTGACCGCACGTGACACGAAGTCACGGCGCTTCCCACCGATCAGTCGCAGAGCGGTCACACCGACCGTACGATTGAATTCCAACCGGATGGAAACCCGTCGCAAGCCGTCGGCGGCTAGGCCGAGATGGACGGAAATCGCAGCATGTGAAACTGGCTTCATGCAACACTTTTAGTTACTGTAAGCAAAAGCTTACTTAGCTAAGGTTCACCCTCTAACGAAGCAGTAAAGCCCTCACCGATTAATTCGCTAGGCCGCAAAGCTCAGCTCTTCAAATTTTAAGCGTCGAGGCACGAAAACCATGAGCTGAAAAGGGACAAGAAAGCGGAGCGTGCGCATGTAATCTCTACTGCGAAGGCAGAATAACAGTTCTTTCTTCGACACAGACAAAACCGTGACACTTACGTCAGTATCCTTTAAACTGGCAATTTCACGTCTCCCGGGTAAGTTTTTTTAGTGGTGTTGCCGCGGCATATCCTTTTGTAATCGCAACTAAATCATGCAGCGGTAGCCTGCGATTGTGCTGTACATGCGTGCTAAAGGGATGAATTCATATCTCGCACATGCATTCACTGCATACTCTCTGATGGTACAGCAAGGAACAAATGAAGAACAAAGCATCTGTGTATAGGCCCTGACCGCCCGCGTCTGTAGGTAGTGGACACCGCGTGTTCGGAAACAAGATAGTATTCGTCCATATTAATCGGTTGTTGATTTCTCTGTGCGCTCCCATATGCAATCAATCAATCAATCAATCAATCAATCAATCAATCAATCAATCAATCAATCAATCAATCAATCAATCAATCAATCAATCAATCAATCAGATAGATACTTTGAAAACTAACTGATCGACCAATTAACGCAACAAGGAACGAAAATATTCGGTGGATCATCATGATCATTACCACAGGAGTCATTCTGAAGCACGTATGAGTACATATCTTACAGTGCACAATCCTTTTTCTGCAGTGTATCCGGAAATGGGCCAGGCTCTTCGTGACACTGGACGGGACATGGTGTACTCTTGCGAATGGCCTTTTTACCAGATCATTTCCGGAATGTTGGTAATGCTTATTTAATTGAACTACCATTCGCGGTTGGGTTGATAGTCGTGTTTACAATTTGACAAACCCTCAGTAAAAAATGCTTGCCTGGCTGCAATCAGAAAGAGAAATCCAGCAAAATACTACTTAAACGATCATGAGGGTTCGCATAAGTAAAAGTTCGCTCCTGAAACAAACACGCAGCGGCTTATTTTGCTGAACCGGAGCAAATGTAACGCGTTTAAGTGGCTCCAAGTGGCGCTTATTTCTCAGTACTGAAAACTTCGATCAGGCATGCGTTGTGGACTCAGCACTTTAGATAAAATGCGGTAACTTTATGCTGAACTCTGGCGTTCAATACTGACTCCGTTTTTAACTGAGCGAGTTGATGCATGCTTTTATGCACCCTTTGAGGTACAAACGCCTTCATGTAATAGAGCGCGCAACCATACGGGACACTGAGAAGAAAAGACTGGACGAAAACGAACACATGTTCTTCCAGTATTTTTTTAGCGATCCCGTCTTGCTGTGTGCTTTATTACATGATGACCTACCAACAAGAGTACGTTCTACCTTATTGTGTAAATGCCTGTTGGGAGCAAATACTTTCATCTGCTCAAAACAGAATAGCCCTGCTTTTCCTTGAATTCATGTGTTATTTTTTTCTACTACTAATTCTCAAGTCTTAAGCCACCTGCGTAGCCATAACAACCTAAAAGAGATATGGCATCCCGTTTCAACCATGGCATCCCGTTTCAAACCGCCACGGTGGCCCAGTGGTTAGGACGCTCGGCTACTCATCCGGAGTTCTCGGGTTCGAACCCTACCACGGCGGCTGCGTTTCGATGGAGGCGAAACGCTAAGGCGGCCGTGTGCTGTGCGATGTCAGTGCACGTTTAAAGATCCTCAGTTGGTGGTGGTAAAACTTTATTGGATGCACTGGGGCGGGTTTTAGAGGAGAGTGGAGGGCTTCACCGCTCCCTTGCCTGGGTGGTAGTCCTCATTCCGGGACACCATTGGCGGTAGCCGCTGCCCGCGCTCTTTGGACCAGAGCCCTCTGGGACTCCAGGTCCAAGAAGCCGGACGAGGCCGCCTCCCAGCCCTCTCTCGTTGGCTGATTTACTCTCTTTATTTGCGGATTTCTCTGGCAGGCCCGTACCATATGATATGCGTCTGCCCACATCTCACAAAATTTACAGTACCCCGAAAGACCCCAGGTGGTCGAAATTATTCCGGAGCCCTCCACTACGGCATCCCTTCTTTCACTCCCTCCTTTATCCCTTCCCTTACGGCGCGGTTCAGGTGTCCGCCGAATGTGAGACAGAGACTGCGCCATTTCCTTTCCCCAAAAACCAATTTACCAATCATCCCTTTTCACTAGCGAAAGTATGTCGCTGCGAAGACGCGTGAGTTGCGCTGTTTCAAAATTGAAATTTGGAAAATTGGTTTTCGATGATGTCGTCGACGGTGCTGCCTTCAGGCACACTGGTTTTCGGGGAAAGGAAATGGCGCAGTATCTGTCTCACATATCGGCGGACACCTGAACCGCGCCGTAAGGGAGAGGATAAAGGAGGGAGACAAAGAATAAAGAAAGAAGGGCCGTAATGGAGGGCTCCGGAACAATTTCGACCACCTGGGTACCTTAAACGTGCATTGACATCGCACAGCACACGGGAACCTTTTGCGTTTCGCCTCCATCGAAACGCAGCCGCCGCGATCGGTTTCGAGCCCCGGTTCCCCGGATCAGTAGCCGAGCGCGCTAACCGCTGAGCCACCGATGCGGGTATTTCAATACTGCAGTGTCCACAGTTTCGCGGACGCAGTTGCCGCACGTCTGTCAGAAGGCTCACCCGTAAGCCGTGCTTTAGTGCACTCCCCAGCTTTCGATGAACTGCTCAAAGTTACAGTGTACTGAACTTCGTTTAACTTGAAGTCAATCGCACCGGACAGAATGGCGTTTGGGGGAGGGTCCAAACTTTGTTTACCTGAAAAGTTTGTTGAAGTGATATTTGTTCGGTTGGTATAGCTAAATGAAATTGTGCATTGGACGCGAGCCACCAGTTATATATTTCTTCTTTTCGCGAGACTCGAAGAAAACATACTCTAATTGGCGCTTTGTTCAAAGCAAAAGCCTGCCAGGCAACGTGACTCGCTCAGCCTATTAGTGTCAGCGAAAACCGAGCGCCGAAATTAGGGTTTAGACAGGCCAGTATTTGGATTTAAATGTATTTTCCTTGCGCACATAGCCCTTGCACGCAGCGACTATTTGCGATTGTTCACAGGCCGCGCTATATCAGCGGATTTTTTTTTTTACGTTTACAAACCTATTTTAAACACGGTGAGAAATACATCGGTGCCGTCTGTGCAGACAGATTTTACAACAAGGCGAATATAATGTACGGGATATAGCTAAATAATTAGACGATTAATGAACAAAAGTAACTAAATCAACTTTTTTATTTCTGATTTTAAAGGAAAATATTATATTGCGAAATTGAAGGGTGTCAGCATCGAAGGTTAGCCCAGTTTTTAAATGTTATTAGTGGTCAATGTGGTTAGGATATTGAAGGTAAAAAATAGGCATTTGAAAGGTCGTTGAATCGGTTTTTCCGCTTTGCACATTTTCAATATAGAGTCAGTGCGCGTGGTGTCATTGCCGAAATCACTTTAAGAGTTTCTACGTGATAAAATACACTAACGATGTCTGTATTTGCTGCATTAGAAATGCGAGCGACACCATTGTATAAGCATGCAACGCGAGAAAGCCATCCCAATGAGCTTTAACATTCGTGATTTTGACGCTCGATATCTCGAACCAGATCGCCGCTTAAGCAAATTTATAAACTGGACCCATCTCCTATGCTGACGGCTTTCACTTTCACAATATAATTTTGCTCTCTAAAATCAAGAATAAAAAAGTTGATTGGTTACGTTTAGTTAATTAATCGTTTAATTATTGAGCTCCATACGCACAATATGTCCGCCTTGCTGTACAGTTAATCTGCACAGACTGCACCGATGTATCTCTCAAAGTTTTTGAAATAAAAATCTGCTAAGGTTAAAAAAGTAACTTGGATAGCCTGAAAAGATGGCACCAAATATTTATATTTTACTTCTCACTGGACGAATACGCGATTAAATGCGGCATTTAACAGTGCTGACAACAATTAAGAAAGGGCTGCGATGCCCAGCGATTCTTTAACGCACGCTGTCTGCTTCCATTCGTTCTAGCCCGACTACAAGAACATATCCAAGAACTGCAATCTGTGGAGAAACTATTTTGACATCAACTACTCATGGCAGCAGATTTACAACATTGTGAGCTACGAAGCAAGCGTCCAAGATCCTGTGACGGCTGTGACCGGACCGGGTGCGTGGAACGACCCTGACATGGTACGGGAGCACAGCCATCATTGTTTCTTGTACGGGCAACACGCATAACATTGCATGCACCCTTGAGGGGCTCGGACCTTATTCGTCTTGTCCTTGTTCTCCAGCTCGTCATCGGGAACTTCGGCCTGACAATCGAGCTGCAACGCGCACACATGGCCTACTGGGCCATCATGGCAGCGCCGCTCATCATGTCCAACGACCTCAGAGATATTCCAGAGGAGTCGAAGGAGCTGCTTCTGAACAAATACATAATCGCCGTCGATCAAGACCCACTTGGACTTATGGGAAGACGCGTGTACAAGGTGATTCCCTTCTCTTGCTCAGGTCTTTCTAGTATTCTTGACTTCACTAGACTTTTACTGTCCACATATAAACTAGCCTTCCCTCTCTGTATCTAGCCACTAACCCTCCAAAGAATCGATCGAAACAATTGCTCGAATTAACGCTGCACTTCAACATGCGTCAAGCCATCGCTTACCCCACTGCTTGATCCAGCAGTGGCATCTTGCTAGACAATATCCAGAGTGTAACCCTGCTTCTGGGACTCAGGAATCACATGTATCTGCCCACTGGCAGCTCATTACATCCGAACAGGCGATCACCTGCTAAAAAGGTAATCACTGCCTATAAGCGGGGTAACTTCGATTCCATCAATAACGAACTTATATGCTTTTTCGCTGATTTCCTGAATTCATGTGCAAACTGCACCGTTCATGAAAACTGAAAACTTTACAAGTCGACGATGATACGCTTAAAAAAAAAAACGTACATTCCAAACCTTCTAGTGAAATCATATTCATATACGAAATCATATCTGGTTTAACAAAAGTCTGAAGAGCCTTAAAAAAAACGTCTTTGTCGAACGCCAAACTAAGCCAAAGACAAGTAGCATGGGAAAGACACCGCGCTTGTGAGAAAAATATGTAAACGAGCTAACTGCCGCGAAAAAGCGAAAAAGAAATCCTTTATGTTGACTTACTAGCCAGTGTCAGAAAAAAAATTGCGACGAAATTCAGACGTATCCTCTCCCGTAAATATTAATTTAACCGGCGTGATCTCGCAGGAAGAGAGTTCGAAGTAGTTGGCACTAAGCAATAGAGCGAAGGTTCTAAAGACTACTCTTTACCCATCTTTCTGCCTGCTGGCAACTCTGCACTCATGCACTTTGCAAACCCACTGGCAAAAAAGAAATCAGTAAATACAAATTAGGAAGGGATATCTAAATTAATCATTCCGCTCAAGCTCACATCACCTGCTGGATATGGCCAAATAAACAGTAAGCTCTATAAAAACACTCTTTCACTATCAATCCAGCTATTACACCTAATATTTACGCAATCTTGTCAATATGGACAAGTGCCTGCCGCCATTCTATCCCTCTTGAACTTTTGGACTAATGACGCTGTTGATGCGACTGCTGGTACACTGCGTTTCACTTGCACGCACAGAAATGAAGAAAACTGATTGCTCGTGAAAAAAAAAAAAAACTTTGTCAGCGTGATTGAAAATGCATTTTTGAATGGCAGTGGATTAGTATTTCTTTCACATGCAAATATACAATAAACTCTAGCACCATAATATATATATATATATATATATATATATATATATATATATATATATATATATATATATATATATATATATATATATATATATATATATATATATATATACGCATTGTTATCAGCAAGAGGGACATCATTGAAGTGTATAATAAGTGGAATAAACGCAAACATGTGATTAAGCTCATAATTAGCGCTATGGTGCTCGTGTGCAGGTTTTCCATTTACTCAGATGTTTGTTTCACTTATGTGACATGCCGACCTTCACATAGACAACCTGAACGTCAGTGCGTTTAATTTGTTTTCCCCAGGCGAACAATCTGGACGTGTGGGCTCGCTGGGTGACTCCGCAGCTTTCAAGCGGAAAGAAGTCGCTAGCCGTGCTGGTGCACAACACGAAGGTTCTGGGCGGCCCTGTCGCGGCCAACATCAGCCTGCTCACCCTCGGTCTCGACAGTGCCGAGGGTTACTTGGTCACCGATTTGATACGCAACAATACCGTGGTTGGAAAGGTTCTTCCCGGTGACAGCATCAATGCGACGGTGGCACCCCTGGACGTTTTCTTCTTTAAGGCAACCGTCCTTGAGTGAAGCCTCAGGACGTGGCCTCATAAAGTTGTTTGTTTGATTGTTTCAGTTTCTTGCATCGATTTGAATACAATGAACGTGACTATGTAGCGCTGATTGTTCTCGCTTCATCAAGGATTGAAAACGCTACAGACAATTTACGCACGCCTACGATAAAGCTTCGGTGTGGCCGAGGGCCACTGTATACCACGAGCCTCCCGTTTTTCTCACTGTCGTTTGCTTGTTTTCTATGAATGCTTTAATCAGTTATTAATGACATCAAAGCCTTAGAGAGTTGTAGTTCCTTGTGCATCCCCCCCCCCCCACACACACACACGCACACATACTGTTAGCAATAAAACATATTTACAAGCGCCTCTTAATTTGATCTTGTAGCTAGCATTGGACAACTATCTGATTGTCCCTTGTTCGTAGTTGTTGACTATTATTATGTAAGTGCGAAATAGATACAACGCGCTTATGCATTAAGACATTGCAAGTAGTGTACCAAGGTGTTTCGTTTTTTTTGTACACCGCCATATTTTTGTTTGTTACTTTCGTAAGCAGACAAAAGGTGTCTTTCCATGCAGGCAATGCAGCCGGAGCTATCGGCTTGGAAAGGATATACTTATGATCTTCTCGGGTTACTGCTGAATTAATGCTGGCGGCGTATATTAGCCGCAACGAAGGTGCTGCTATCGGTGTAAGCTACCTCGTGTGATATATAGAGCTTAGAAGCTTGCACCCTCATTCTGGGGGTTTACTCCTAAGAAATGTTTCACCAACTCGCCCGTAGTTTGGCTATAGTGCTGAAGCAACTTCTACACCCCTGAGAAGCATTCGACCAGATGCTACCGCATTGCACTCTTAAGGGTAGTTTAAGTGTCGTTCCAGATTTTTTTTGTGCCTTTCGTCAGCTCGTTATCTACAGCAAGAGCCAGAACAGAGCCTGCCTCCTCCCATCATCATCGTCCCCCATCGTGACCTTTTATCTCCTCTTCCCGTCCCCCAGAGCAGAGTAGCAGGCCAGATATTTATTTTTCAGGCCAACTCCTCTGCTTTTCCTATCAATAAACCCCCTCTCTCTCTCTTGCAGTAGGGCGCCAGTACGCCGGCAGCCGCCCGAATCGAAAGCCGAAGAGGCTGGCGATGGCCGGAGAGGTAACGTGACCAAACGTGGCGGCGCCTGTGCTCTCGCGCTGGAAGGCACCTGTAAGTCATGCAGTTCAGGCTGTGGCTGTCGGAAAAAGCAACACTGATTTCCTCGAGGAAGCACGCAATACGAAGTTGGGATATCCGAGATGTATAGCATAGCGTGATCAGCGATCCGCTACCCTGATCCGCTTCCGCGGGCCACCACTGCGTACGTAGTGATTGGTGCCGACGCGGCAGGCGCGCACGCAGCGGACGGGCACGTGGCGCCATCTGGCGCCTGCGGAGCCAGCCACGTAGCTGGGAACACGGCCGGTCTCAAGAGGAGCGCGCGCTCTCTCTTATGGAGAGAGAGAAAGCGCACGTCAAGACCGGCCGTGCTGGGAAGTTGTGCTTACTATCGCTCAGCCGAGGTTATGTGGCCCAAGATGGCTTCTTGTCCCCTCAGGGTGGCGGGCCCGTGGCTATGGCGACTCAAGCCCGGGCAGGAACCCAGCAAAGTCGGGTGTAAGGTCCGTAGTGGATCAGGCTGCGGGGGTGGATCTAATCCGTTGCGCCTGAAAGGGTGGCGCTTTAGTGGAGGCAGAGGCAGCATGCCATACCCCAGATGTTAGGTCGGGTTCCGCTCACTCCTTATAACATTTTTTTGCTAATGCTGCAGCGCTAATTCTTTGACTGGCATAGGAAATGAGGATATTTATTCAGGCGAATTATTTTCTGCCAATAAAAATTGGATTAACTAGTTAAGATTAGGTTCTTAGTTATTGAGGGACGTGTAGACCATCGTAATTAATATTCGTATCAATTTTCAGAATTTCGATAACGCGCTACCCTTCTAGCTGTGACCCTAACAAATTATGGCTACATTGCGTCAATATACATGCGCTTCCGAGAAGCTTGCAGGCAAAGCAACCTCTCCAGTGCACGTAACTCGTCGAAATAGCCAAAATTTATTGGGCCACAGCGCCGAAGGTGACCGCGTTTTCAAAATTCTAGAAACTGACACGGATATTACTTATGGTGGGTTAGACGCCTCTAGTTAAGGACCCTAACAAAAATAGTTAAAAAGTTAACTATTTAATACAAGTTAACCATCCTGCTAGTTAGCACCTCTTAGATATATTCTGATGTACTACACCGCTGACAATGCTATGCCGAAAAAAGCGCTCTTCTAACTCAAAATGCTTATTAAAAAAAATTCTGTAAAGCCTTGGATGAAACGAGCCGCCGCGGTGGCTGAGTGGTTACGGCGCTCGGCTGCCGGCCCGAAAGACGCGGGTTCGATCCCGGCCGCGGCGGTCGAATTTCGATGGAGGCGAAATTCTAGAGGCCCGTGTACTGTGCGATGTCAGTGCACGTTAAAGAACCCCAGGTGGTCGAAATTTCCGGAGCCCTTCACTACGGCGTCTCTCATAGCCTGAGTCGCTTTGGGACGTTAAACCCCCATAAACCAACCAAACCAAACCTTGGGTGAAACGCCCTGCCCGTGTTTACAAGTTCACGACTGAAGCCCCAGTACAAACCATCCGACTCTATTTAACAGCGCCATGATTCCTGTTCCTGACCCCTTTCTGTTCATGATCACTGAAATCTGACTGGTTGAATCGTGTCGAGTGGTCAGCGCGCCGCCGCATCTCTAAGCCTTACCCACATGAGACGTCATCAGGCACCTCCTCACCGCTTTTCCGGTTAAGATGGAGAAGGCCGCAGAAATGCCACGGCAGGGCCGAAGACAGCTCGCCCACCTAGGGAGGTAGGGGAGTGGTCGCCGTACTGTCCAAGACTACCATTGTTTCAGCAAAGGCGTCGCCTTTACGGGTCGGATTATTACACTTTCGACTGCGGTCTCCGCCAAAGGGGGAGGTACATATCAACGTATTGTCACGACTCGGCATTGGGCCTTTGGGCCTGAATGGTGCAACGCCACCGTCATCCCTTTTGTTGTCTGTGAGCACTGCGGCGATCAGCCCGGCGCGGACTCGTATTGATTTTGCCCACCCGCTGTAATACCCCGTCGTCAAAGTGAAAGACTGCACCTTTTCCTGTGAACCGCACTCAGTTGTTTTGGTGCTCGGCTGCCCGACCTGAAAGACGAGGGTTCGATCCCGGCCGCGGCGGTCGAATTTCGATGGAGGTGAAACGCTAAGGCGCCCGTGTAGTGTGGAGCCCTTCACTACGGCGTCCCTCATAGCCCGAGTCGCTCTGGGACGTTAAACCCCCGTAAACCATAAGCCATAAACCATAAACTATTAACAAGTGCACTCCATCTAAAGATTCCAAGCACCTGCAGTTAGCCAACCAATCCTGCAGTTTGCGAACCATTTCAGAAAGTCCATCGCGAATTTCTCACCAAAGACGTTGTCATTAAGAGAGCTACTGGAAAAGGGGAAATCACTTCAAGTGGACGCTGGTTCATGTTCGGGGAAGCTAGCCGCGAACTTGATTTTCAAAGCGCTCGCGTGAGACACTGAATTCTTTAAACGTGGCGTGTGGGGACTTGCTGGAAGCATCGTACTTCGCTCATTCCAGTGCACTTGTTCTATTTTGTCAAGAACGCGGTTAGGTACGTGCTTTGACAGAAAAAGGCAAAGATAATTTTAGAAATAGTGAGGTGTCATTGGCTACAAAAAAAAAAAGCTAGAGCTATGGTTGGTCAAACGCTGTTTCCAGGCCTCTGTATAACGGTAACGTAGAATTACTTCTCGAAGCAAACAGACAGGCGCAGTAATAACATGTGCCCCGCTGGGCTAGTGACCTATTTTTGTTCGCCTGTTCATTGCCAAACAATAAAGTCAGCCGCAACTTTACAAGCCCACAACGCCGTCTTAACGTTGCACTTAAACCACTTCCCATGAAGGATGTCGATATTGCTGCCTTCGAACGGAAGGCATGACTTTAGAACCACAGAGACTCACGCAAAAACAAATGACGAAAGTTTCATCAAGCTGTTGGCCTCGCAAACAATGAGTTGTTTTGTGCTCTACATGGAAAGGACGGCTACTTGCGCCTGGAGAAACCTGTGCCTGTGTCAACTTTTGCTTCATAAACTGCCTTCTCGTGCTGTGTAGGAAGAGTTCAAACAACGGAAGCGCCTGGCTGTTATGAAATTGCCTTTGGTCTTCAGGGCATAGAACGTCGTACAAGCTGGGCATTGCTTGTCGTTCGCACACAAGTAGGATGATAGAAAAAGCCCGGAAGGTCAGGCATATGTTCTCCTGGAGCAGAAACACTAGCACTTCAGCCGTCAAAAGCAGCCAGGGAGCAGAAGTTTGGCGCTGTTTTTTTTTTCTGCGCCGTGTGGCCGAAGAAGGTCTAACATGCGTTCTTGGGTGACTTTGGAACTTTTGCTCCCTAAAATAAACTGGGCCATATGAAAAAAATCCAGTCTAGATTTCCGATTTCTTGTTTTCTATGAAGGCGCACGTGTACTGTGCGATGTCAGTGCACGTTAAAGATCCCCAGGTGGTCGAAATTATTCCGGAGCCCTCCACTACGGCACCCTTTTCTTCCTTTCTTCTTTCAATCCTTCCTTTATCCCTTCCCCAACGGCGCGGTTCAGGTGTCTAACGATATATGAGACAGATACTGCGCCATTTCCTTTCCCCCAAAACCAATTATTATTATTATTATTATTATTATTATTATTATTATTATTATTATTATTATTATTATTATTATTATTATTATTATTATTATTATTATTATTATTATTATTATTATAATTATTATTATTATTATTATTATTATTATTATTATTATTATTATTATTATTATTATTGTTTTCTATGAAGTTGAGCACATAGAAAAACTATCGCTTCCATATCAAGCTTCCTGTCCCCTCACCTCTTTCATTTCATTACTGCATTCTGCCTGCTATCCTTTATTTCCGCTGCCCCAGCTCAGGTGCTTCAGTATCGATGGCAGATGCCGGGGCTAGCAAAAATCTTTTCCTTCCTTTGACCATTATTTTTAATAAAACCACTACCACCACCACCATATCAAGCGGTAAACACGCCTTCAATGAACCGCCCAGTGCGAATTTTTGTTACGAAGAGGCTATGATTTTTATTTGTATTTATAAATGTCAGCTATAAAATTTCATTGACTACTGAGAAGAAGAAACGCATCACCAGTGTTCGTAAATGTGTTTTTTGTTTAATGCTTAGAGGAATGCCCCGAGGTGGAGTAGATTTCTAATAAGGGAGTAATTGCTCACTAGCAGATCCTGTAGCCGTATGGCAGCGCTTGAGTGGATGTCAATGGGTAATTACTCCCTTATTGCAAATCTATGCAACCTTGGGGGATTCCCCTAAACATTATACCAACATCGTTCCACCTTCGAGTTACTGATCAATTGGCCCTCGCCCTGCCATATAACCCTCCAGGTTAGATAAGTTAGTAGAGTGACTGCTCTGATGATGCGATGTTCCGGGTTTGAACCCTAACCAGGAAGAATTTTAGTGCGAAAGCACGACTTCAAAAGTCTAACCTGCTCATCGAAGTTGTGTGAAGCTTGACCTTGAGAGTGACCTTGGCCAAACCACAAATAAGCAAAATAAATATTGCCGCGACTGGGATTCATACCCGTGGCGGCGCGAAGAGATCACCTTCGCTGGCTACTGCACGAGAGAACTATGCTATCGCCGTAGCCGATGATGCCTCCTGTTAAACTGTGAAATCTGTTCAGAATCGGGCCACTCGCTTTATTCTTTCAAACTACTCGCGATACTCTAGCATATCCGCCTTGAAGTTCCAACTAAAACTTCCTTCGCTCGCTTCCCGTCGCCGAATTTCACGTCTCTGCCTTTATCACAGGTTTTTCCATTGTTCACCCCGTGACAGCAAGCTCATTCTACCAGTACGTCGAACACCCCGCACAGGCCATCCAAACAGCTTCATCCCGCATCGTGCCCGCACTACTAAATTTTAGAAATAATTTTTTGTCCACACAGCTCGCGACTGGAATGACCTTCCCTGCGACTTAGCACTAATCCCTGATCCAGCCCATTTCAAGACTGCCATCGAGGAAGCCACGTCATCTTCGTGATTCCAATGTAACATTCTTTGTTAATCGCTGTTCTTGCGCCCACCCCTCATGTAATGTCCCGCCAGGGACCCTTGAGGTTCAAATAAATAATAAAAAAAATAATGAAATAAGTACACACTCGCTGTGTGCATTAGACATCGTCGTTTTCATCAACTAATACTGCTATCGAACTAATAAAGTGTCCAGACGTGCCGAGGACCCAACAAAACAAAACCATGAGCCAACCAAGCTAAACATATGCTTTCGCCCGTCTACTCGGTTTAAGCAAGTTAAAACTGCGCTACATTTAGAACGTAAGCTCTACTACGCCAAGTTTCCCAATGTCATTCAGCAGTACAATTTTGACCTTGAGCCGGCTAAGCGCGAGTCTGTTGGATGGTAGTGACGTCATGCCACAGCACGTGACTCCACAGGTACTGCGTGGAGCTCGCTCCTCTAGTCTGGCCATGGACAGTGCGACGGCGGCTGGACCGTCTGTGCCTTCGTTCTCATCGCATGCGTCAGGCCAAATCAGATCTTCCAGCGGACGTAGCTCGGCAGCAAGCCAATCTCGCTAAACAGAGAGAACGCACCCATGCCAGGCAGGCTGCCGAGACATTAGAACAAAGAAAAGACAGACTGGCCCGTAACCGAGACGCTTAGCAAGCGCGGATGCGCGCCAAGCTTGCAGCGACAGCAGCGGCTGCGGTCGACGAGGGTCGAGTGAGTGAATCTGGGATGGACGTATGGTGCCTTAATGCCAGCGCTGGCATTGAAGCACCCTAAGATGGACGTGACAACGAGCGCCTGAGCCACCATACCATTCGCCTGGCCGAATGCATCAAGTAAAGCAAAACCAAGCATAACTGACCTTACGCTCGTCAAACTCCATCCACCCAAGCGTAGACCATACGGTTACGCTTTGTTCGTCATAGTTGAACGCAAATGACAATACAATTATTTTTCGTCCTAGCAAGTTGATAAGCAATGAAATGTGTTTTGCGGCCAGACCAGTGTTCAGTTTTCGGAAGAGTTATCGTGCAACTAGCAGTAATGAAAAAAAAAACACATATATAGTCTTTTTCTCAATAAATATGTTCTACTCCTTCACCTTATTTCTATGGAAACTAAGTTGGCATCTAAGCTTAGTTTCCCAGTCATTCTTGTTTTAAAAGCACACAGCATTTGCACGTACACGGTGCGTTCTCTTTTCTATACCTTATTCTTTTTGGCTATTCATTCATTACTCACGAACCGCTGTGTCGCAAACCACTTGCTCCAGTTAAAGAAATTGTGCAGCTAAGCAGTAATCTCTTAGGTTTTTCATATTTGCGCAAATCGTACAAATATTGTTCGTACACGAGCTCTGCTACAAGTGACAGCTGCTTTTGTGAACAAATCTATCCTTTTAAAACGTGAATATCACTGAACGTGGGAATATATGCATGAACATTGTATATATATTTAAAAGACCACTTGTAGGCCCTTTGTCATAACAACGGCGTCCGGGAATCAGAAACCTTCTTAATGTGCCCGATTCAAACGTACCATTGCAAAAAGCAAAGCACTCAGACAACGGCAATATTACATCCTCGTCCGCACTTATTTTGTATTAATAATTAACGTCAGTACGCCGTGCATAATTTTCAATGTGAGCACCTTGTGAGCACAGTCCTCCACAAAGAAAAGCCGTCTGATTTGAACTAGTAGCTTGCTACTAAAGAACAGACAGCACTAGGATCTACAGCAACACAGGGCTGCTACTGACTGAGGTCAGCCACCGGGATTTTTTAATGCGAAACCATTTCTTGTCGCATGAGTGGCGTGTACAGAACCTGTCGGCAGAGCGCGTCATCAGAGCGTGCCCACACGAACTGTTCATTATAGGGATAATTAATAGAATATTCGAATAAATAATCACGTAATAAACACGAATGAATAATTAAGGCACCAGAACTGATTAATCAAATGCGTGAGTTATTAATTGACTAAGTAATTAATTGGTTGAAGTATTCAATCACTTCACAAATTAATCGATAATTTAATCGAATTGCTGAGTTATTTTGTGACTGAAATAATTAAAGGAACATTTAACGAAATTAAACTCAATTAAGCCACAAAGTGAATAATTAATCAAGTAATCATTTCATTCGAAATTTAATTATTTTCATCAGTAATTTAAACAGATACGTGAAACAATAAATCATCAATTAATTGATTAATACTTTTCTGTGCTTACTAGAAGTTCTAGCAACGGGATCCGCCACTTCAGAATCGGTAGAACCGTAGTTAGAGTACGCATAAAGAACGCATAAAGAAACGAACAAACAGCTACAAAAATCGGCAGCAGTAATTGAGAAATGCTTTCGCATTAGGCCTACTGCACCTAAGCAGACTTGAGTGCACCCCTGGAATTTTCATTTCTAAACTACAACGATAATGATTGTAGGAGCTAAATATGGTAGGGAACTGATGCTCGTGATTGTTTAAGCGATCTTCCGCAGCCGTATGTCGTCACACTTGTAACAGATAAGCGTTCACTCGCGTAGTTGGTCAAGTTGCTAATCATTTGCGCAAGAAAGGACTCGGACGTTACGCAGGAACAGAGCAGGCGTTAATAATGTCTATAGTCTGTTGACTTTTTTTCTTTGCCCCGTTTGCATCCTTGAAATGCTCTAGTTATTATAAATTTTGATCAGCGAAAGTTCGCTGTTTGAAATTTAACCAAGTTAACCCAGTTACGCGTGTTAGTACCCATTAACAAGTTTCTAGACGGTCTTGTCGAGAGCTTTTTAGTTTAAAAACTATGAGTGATACGTCGGTGCGGCTTATGCAGATGAATGGTCCAGAAAGGCGGACATTGTGTGCATCATAGATTTTAGCTAAAACACGATTAATTACCTAAAATTAATTATTCAACTTAATTTTTTGCTATAAGGCGCAACATTATACTGTAAAATTGAAGGCTCGGAAGCGAGCTGAGTTTTTTTTAATTCTCTGGACCGTCATTATGGTTCGAAATGTCGAGCGTCAAAAATAAGCTTTTGTAAGCTCGTTGAGCTGGCTCTCTCGCATCGCGCATGTGCAAAGCGGCGTCGCTGCGCATGGTGTCGTCGCGGAAATCACGTTTCCTTCTTCTACGTCATAAAACACACAAACTGTGCCAGAGTTTCCTGCATTAGAAACACAAATGCCGCCGCTTTGTAAATATGCAATGCAGAAAAGCCACTTCAGCGAGCTTAAAAAATTGTGATTTCTGACGCTCGATGTTACGAACCATATTGCCGACAAAGAAAATTAAGAAAAAACTAGGCTTACCTTCTATGCTGACGGCCTCCAATGTCACACTATAAATCTGCCCCATAAAATTAAATATAGAAAGTTTATAACTTGATCTAATTTAGCTAATCGTTAAATTTTTGAGCTCTATAACGAAGATAATGTCCGCCACGCTGTAAAATACACCTGTACAGATCGCATCAGCGTATCTCTCACAGTTTTCAAAATAAAAATCTGTATACGGCAAAAAAAAAAATCTCCAAGGCTATAAATGTAGAATTCATTACATGCGGTCACTTTAGTCATGCAGTGACCAGAAACACAGCGAATTCGAATTATATGGACCTAGAATTCGCTTTCACCAGCCTTTTAATACACCTTGCACCCAACTCAGCACTGCATGCAGCTGGCAACACTGAAAGTTAGCCTCGATAAAAATACTGCCCCTAGTTACTTCTTAAAAAGAAAAGCTGTTTTAACCATGCAATAGTTTTTAGGAGCTTACCCCAGCGGCAGCATCAGCACGACGTTAACTGTACTGGTAACTTGCGCCTTACAGCAACTGCCTATAACGGTGTCGAAAACATCGCTACTTTTTTTAGATATCTCTTCGACCGATCGAGTTTGTAACTTCTAATGGCCTCGCACACTACAAGCATTGTGGGGCAAGCGCTGAATGCGTCTTCGTGAGCTTCGTGAGCGGCAACTGTTTCTTCTTCCTTTGAGAAAGTGTTGTGCGGTGTACGCAGTAGTTGTCTCAAAGTGAGGCCACGTTGATCGATAAGTGTTGAATGCTTGCACTTCCTACGAGTTTTTCAGAGGCACGGGCTTGTGCAAGTATTTTCATTCATTCTTCGCCCCCCTCCAGAAAAAAACAAAAACAAAAAACTGGTGCCTTTGCGTTTAACAGCGCAAGTCGTGCGTCTGTATAAACCTCATGAATGAGCAATGCTAATGTAGAAGAGGCGGCCGAAGTACAGTCACGATTTGACCATTTACAGATGACGATGGAGCAACAAAGGCCGCGAAACAGGTAGGCAGCAACATAAGAATAAAATTATGTTCTCTGCGTGGTTTCTCAGGAAGCACAACTCTACTTTCGATTTGTCCTTCACCCGCACACCCTTTCCTCGATTCCGCTGCTGCTTTTCAGATCGCCGCAGTGATGGGACATACGAACAGGTGGACGTAGCATCAGCACCCGTTGCGGACCGCGAAGTGTTTCGGCCACAAAACAAAATTTCCCTCAGAATGTGAAACATTTTATTTTTGTTTATGTTTATACAAATCACGGAACACTGTTTGAACCCACTGCCAGAGGCTATAGCGTGGGGTTCAAAATCGGAACACATATATAGGCAAAGACACAACTCTTCTGTGAAAAGAAAAGTACAATTATACAGGCAAAATCCCAAAACACAGCGTTGGGTAAAGATGAAATACATTAGTGCGCATGTTATAGCACACACAAATCAAGGCAAGTAGGTTTATTCGAACGGAGATAATCGTATGTTTGAGAAACAAAATGCAATACTAATGTATTGCTCTGAACTATTATATGATTGAGAAAAAAAAACGTTTTTAGAAGACAGTGTATTAAAACGAACACCGATCGCGTTGCACAGAGCAGGCTATAGCCGTGATGATAAACAACATATTGCTAGACAGCTCTAGATCCAAGGCATAGATGTCTTAGAGTTTGCGTAGAATTAATTTGCAAGGAAGCGGCTTCATCAAGTTATTTGCTTAGTTTGTTTATTTGGAGACATTGCTGGTCCAAGTGGGAGGAGCTCCTTCCTAAACAAATAAAAAATACAAGCAAATAACGCGAGAAGTGAACAAACACGGGATAATACTGTACATAAACTATAATCGGCAATATGTCGACGCTATTCATTTGCAAGGTTATTGACTCTGAAAAGGCAACAACACATCTTGTATGATACAGTTCCATAACAAGATGTATCCTCTTGCCAAGGCATCGTCATGATCGAGGGCGAACTAATGATATCACATGTGACACTGCAATCTTCTCCAAAATCACTCGATCTAGAAATGCTTCGTCACAGAGGATTCCGTTACTGTAAGTAGAAAGAAACTTGACTTTACTGTGTTTGTGCATGGGAAGATTGGGGCTAATGAATGTTCATGGCTATCAGGCATTAGTACTCGTACTAAGCCTTTAAAAGACTATGGGAAGGTGAACTTAGTTTTTCCGGAGAGGCTGTCGCGAAGGGATACAGCACTAACTTTACTGTGAGCTTCTACCATAGGTATATTATTGAGATTCATTAAAAGAGAAGGGGAATTTAGGCGTTCGTATTTGCCAAAAATAAATCTACCTCCTTTCTTTGAAGGCTTTCGAGCTGTAAATTTTTTTAATATAGGGGTTCCGTACGACAGAAGCATATTCTAGTCTTGACCTTACGCATGCACTGTAAGCTAGAACCTTTGTAATAATTGGCGCACATTTAAGTTTCGCTTTGAGGAGCCACAGTTTTCAAAGGGCCATCTTACGAAAATGATGAATATATTCTCCAATTACGTTAGGTTATTGGTTAGTGTGACGCCAAGGTATAAGTACTTCTTAACTTCTGAGATAGGACTGTTGTAGAGTGAATATGAAAAAAGCCCTAAATGGCTTTTTTCTAACATCGCGCAGAAGTACCGTCTTTCTTGTGTTCAATACTATCTCAAAACCATTTGAATACTTTTCAATTGAACCGATGCTATTTTGCAGCGAGATGCGATAATTAGCTGTAGATATTCCTTTTAACGGAGCAGAAAATCGCTAGCAGCCTAATATATGCATCATCAGGCACCACTTCAACTGAGTCATTAACATAAATAACAAACAAAAACGCATCTGAAATACTCCGTTATGGTCCAACCGATTTAACAAGAAACACACGATGAGGTTTTCGATTTTCATATATTAACTTCTATTAGAGAGATATACATTGATCATTAAACAATGACTAAATGTAGTCTAGGATGGTCTAATATGTATAGTAGTTTACCGTGAGGCACTTTATCGCTGACGTTAGAAAAATGTAAAATCCGAATGTCTACCTGACCAGACACAACAAGTAGAGTGGAAAACTCAGGCAACAACATGTTTCAATGATGATCCAATAGTACTTATGATAGGACAACAAATAACAGAAAGGTGGTCAGCTTTTTCTATAGACTGAAGTAATACGAGAGAGAGAGAGAGAGAGAGAGAGATCGAGAGAGAGAGATAGATAGAGAGAGAGAGAGAGAGAGAAATAGCCCTTTTATGAAAAAAAAAACAGTTAAGCCGGCGGTTAAAAATCGCTAGCATGCTACTCTGCGGTGCCCCATTCAGTTCATATATCACTTGTAGCTATCGCCGAGTTGAAGATTTTGGTCAGAAAGCGAGAAACCTGCTCTGATTAACGTCACCCTGCAGAAGGCGTCGATAAGCTGTGTTAGCGAGCAGATGCTCACAAGAGACAAAGACATGTGACTAATAATGTGTCAGTATAAAGAACTCCCAGGACGGCTCCCACTCTGTAACGCGAAATTCAGCGACAGCTGCTTGCAGTTAAAAATTTATTACTTTATTCATTAGTATTTGTCTTTATGAGTACAAGGCGCGAGACATCACTTTACTGTCACTCGTCACGTCACTGTGTTCGGGGCGACTCAACATTGTACGTTGACATGTCACTCTGCAGTGTGACGTCACTGCATGCTGATTGATCAGCGTGCGCTCAAGCCAACGCCACAAAACCAGGAAGCCTGACCCTAAGCGTTGTCGCTGTAAAGAGATGTTATTTCACGGCTTGTCTCCACTTCGCAGTTACGACTGAGACCTCTGCATCATGCGCATAGGATATCTTCGACAAACTGTGAATGTTTATGGCTTAGCTCGAAACTCTAAACACATGGTTCGAATCAGTTAAGAAATACAGTGTAGATATTAGCCTGAGTTTGAGATAACTGCTATGCGAGCAGTAAAGCAGTTAGTTTATGGGGTTTAACGTCCCAAAGCGACTCAGGCTATTAGACGCCGTAGTGGAGGGCTCCGGAAATTTCGACCACCTGGGGTTCTTAAACGTGCACTGACATCGCACAGCACATGGGCCTCTGGAACTTCGCATGCAAGCAGTAAAGCAACTCGACGCCGTAAATGTTGATGGTTTAGGCCAAACCTCTAGAGGTCCGCTTTGAATCAGTTAAGGAACAGTGTGGAAATATAGCTTGTGTTCGGGTTCACTGCTATGTAAACAGGAAAGCACTTCGGCGGTCGCGATAGCAGCAAGTGCTCTGAGCGGTCGGCGAAGATCGCACTAATTGTCGCTCTCGGGCGTGTTCAATTTGAAGATGGCGATGATCTTTCTAGATAAGGCGCCAAAACCATCCGCGACAATCTAGAATGCATGTTTACTTACACGTGTACATGTAAGTGCCGCGCGGACACTTCTTTGTCGTTACAATTTTATAAACTGATTTGGAGAGCTGGAACCATTCGGGTGAGACATGGTCCTCTCTGACTTGACCAGCGGAGTGATAGGTCCGCGCGTCGCCTATGATAAAGAAAGAACATAATAAAATAACGAAGAAAATACACAACGTTAAGCGGCAATATTCGTTCTAGAAGCGCTCTACCAGTCTAGGACGGAATACCAACACAACGAAACACGCCCGAGAGAAATGAACCAGCTATGGCTATTTTAAGTAGCCACTTTGTTGCGACTTGAAGTAAGTGAGTTGCACATCTCCTGCCGCCTAAGCATGGTCGCAGTGTCCAGTAAGTACCCGAAGTAACCGTACTGCTGGCGGTGCGGTGTAGAGAAAAGCAATTCCACGCAAAGCGCTAGTGCGTCGGCGCACATCTGGGACCCCGACTTGAGCGGCGTGCATTCAGCATGCGTTATAGCGGGAGAGTTAACACGCATCCCGTGCCGGACACTGTATCACAGACAGTAATTTGCTTAGCTCGGCAAGCACCGGCGTAGTCTGAGCTGGAACGAGAGAGGCGAGCGTTCCGCCCCCAAATACAAGACGTGGGCCTAAGCGGATCTGGCTGCGTGAAAGAACCCTGAAGGATGTCGGCAGCCTCACCGGTCTTCTGGCGGCGAGCACGTGTCGGCCTGATTAGTGGCGGCAGATGAGCCGCTAAAGCTTGCACCTGAGGTCCACTCTTAAGTTCGAGGGTTTGGCCTTCACTCTAGGAAGGCTTTGGAGTGACTAAGGAAATTGCTCGTGCATAAAATGACGAAGATAAGATTGCACTCGGATGGATAAAGACTGAGCACACAAGCCGCCGCAAGTAAATGTTGTAACACGTCAAGAGTTGTGCACCGCTATGCGAAACTCTAGAGGCCCGTGTGTTGTGCGATGTCAATGCACGTTAAAGAACCCCTGGTGGTCGAAATTTCCGGAGCCCTTCACTACGGCGTCTCTCATAGCATTAGTCGCTTTGGGACGTTAAACAACCGGAAACCATTAACCATCAGTCGTGTTCATTGCCAGTGGACTTAGGACAAACACGATGTTTCCTTGACGTGAAGGTGTGAATTACTATCTGAAAGATCTTCGGCTGTATGCTTTATTGTAATTTATAAAGAGGGAGTTAGGAAAAAGGAGATGTTTTGATATACAGTCGTGGTATAGGCTAGTCGGTTAATCATGCTGAAATTTTAAGCACTGCGGACAGGGGGCGACGATGAAAAACTGAAAAAAAATTGGCAGTGCCTAACGCTCGGCTATGCCAGGATATACGTAGCTAGAGGTATGTTTCCCTGGATGAGCTTGTTGTGGTCACTGCATGTTTAGAAATGAGAGACATTGGGTATACACATCTTTTATTCATTTTGCTTGACAGGGACGAAGACTGCCCGATGATCTGTGAAGTAGCATGCAGCGGTCTCAATTTTGCCGGCACAATATTTCCATTTGGTAGAGCCTTTTTAGTATACAAGTTCTATAGTAGCTCTCCTTGTGTAGTCTGGATGTGACCCAAAGCTAAATTAAAGTCAAACTTTTCTTTCATACACTCACTAAGAGAGTCCTGTTTCCTGTTGAAATCACCCAAAGTCACGCACAACTGTGAAACCGTGCCGTAGGCTGGTATATCCCTAGAAAGCACATCAATCGTCTGCTTGACAGATGTTCCCGGTGCCGCGTAGACTCCTTGGATGATAATGTCGCTTTCCAGAAACCGAACACAGCAGGCTTCACTATTATTCACCGCGATCGAAGGGAGATGTCTGGCAGCGGCGATACCTTGTTTCACGTACACATAGACCCCAGCGTTGCACACAGACTCCAGCGTTCTTATTTGGTTCAAGCCAACGTACTGCCAGGCGACAATCTCAGGACCGGAAGAGTTAATCTTCTCTTGTCTATACCGCCGTTTAGCAGCGGCTAGACTCTCCTTCTCTGCATGCATGTCAAACGTTGTGATACAGATGCCCACTACATCTCCACCTTTTATACGCAATCCTGCACATGCGACGCGGGGTTCGGGTTATTGAGCGGCGTGCGGTGAGGCGGCGACGAAGAACGCGGCGCAGCGGTGGGGTCTCTCTGGTTACCATGGTATCGGCGCATGCGCGCAACTGTTCATCCGCTTGACGTCACGCTCGGCTTTGACGGTGGAGCGGGCGCGCTGCCGCTGCGACAGCGAAGCGCACACAGCACTTTGCTCCTCTTCGGTTGCCATGGTAACGGCGCATGCGCACAACTGGCCTCTCCCACGTACCGCGAAATGCTCGGCTGGTTGCCCAGTGTAGCTCACGCAACAAAAATATTTTGACAAAGTAAAGTAGTTTAGTCCACAGCGGTGGCTCAGTGGTTAGGGCGCTCGTCTACTGAGCCGGAGTACATGGGAGTACCGCGGCGGCCGCGTTTCGATGGAGGCGAAACGCAAAGGCGCCCTTGTGCTGTGCGATGTCAGCGCACGTTAAAGATCCCCAGGAGACCTCCACGTATACGGCACCCGCTTTCTCTTTCTTCTTTAACTCCCACCTTCCTCCCTTTCCTTACGGCGCGGCTCGGGTGTCCACCGAGATATGTGAGAATTACTGCGCCATTTCTTTGCCTCAAAAACCATTTTTCAATTTTTACAAAGTAGTTTAAAACGATAGAGGAAAGAATGCTAGATCTCGGCTGGAGATGCACTGCATGCCTGCAATATTAGAAGCAATTGTGCTTAACGTATCGCCAGGATGAAAAGGTGAGAAAGAAGTAGCATTGTGGCACGTGGGCCGTCCGCGACTGGTTCTTTTCGAAGGAAGACGAAGGACGGATCTACTGGACGATGGCTGCCGCAGAGTTCCTACCGCTGCCACAGCTGGGGCAAAAGGCGGCCCCTGCCATAGCTCCGGAAGCGGGTTCCATGACGAGCACGACTACATCTGCGGGCCCTCCGCGGCGCCACACCGGCAGAGGACGTGACGCTTCGCGCTACCCGGCTTGTCTGCTGGCCCCGTCAGGAGAAGGGGAAAAGGGAAGTTACGGCCGCCATGTTGCACAGCACCTCATCCCGGGCTGGTCTCCTCTCCGTAGCCAGCAGCCTGCGTCGCTCGTCCACAAGTTCCGCCAGTCCAAGCTCGCCCGGACGGTCCTCTTCGGACACCTGCGGGCTGTCTGGCGGGCTTCCGGACCCTGCGCCCAGCCAAGGCGCACCAGGCCGTGGGGAACTTCTCCAACGTCGACACTGCTGTCTCCCGGGCTGGTGACTGCGGTCGAGCTTCGGTGCGGGCGCCCACGGCTGCTGTCGCTACTATTGCACTCCGTGACGAAATGATGCCGTCAGACCACGTTGCGTCGAGTGGGCGACGAGTACCTGCTGCGCCTGTGAGCCTGAGCAGCCTGCTCACATGACTACAAGACGTTGTTTCGTAGTCCTTGTTTTTGTTCATTTTTGGTGATACGTACATTTTTAAAAGCTGTTGATTTTTCATCGTTACCGCGTAATAAATACTGGTTTATTGTTGCGTGTCATACATGTTTTCATTATTCTCTCGTCTTTTAAAGCTGTAGTATTCTGTTTTTCTCGTATTTTCGCTTTTGACTTTACTACACGTGAACGGCGTCGTCGTCGTAACATGTAGAAGCTACCTGTCACTACCGGCACGTAGCTTCAAGTGCGACTGAGGTGTCCACTGTCACCAGGGTCCCAGGATGTGTCCACTGTCCTTTGCTTTCGAAGTTCCCGCTCTTCATCGGTTTCGGCGCAGCTCCGGAGCGGCTGAAGGTCGCTGAAGGTCGAAGCGACGGAGTCTGCGAAATTCGCGGAACATGGCGTAGTAAAGCTTTCACTTTGAAACTATTCGCTGCTGCATCTGCTCGAGGACGATTACTTATGTCTGGCTAGATTACTTGCTGCTGCGCTTGTAAAGCTGCTGGACGCAGCATCTTCTTGAGGACGATTATCTGTGGCGCCTTAAAATTGTTCTGCGCTGCATCTACTTGCGAACGAGCACATACGGTGGTTGTAAAAGATGCGTCCCCATAAAAAGCGTCACCAGTCTTTGGAATCGTAGTGATCGCCTGATGTTTGCGCATTGTCTCTCGGGTTGTTATAATTGCTATAATGACGATGAAGAGACTGGTTCTAGAGGGGCGTATTGTATTTTGTTGACTGTCTTTTGGAATAAATTATCACTGATCAGTGCATATCAAATGCGACAAAACAGCGAAAAGATAAGCTGTTTTTGTATTTTATTAGAAGATACATATTATTAGAAGATACGTAAACTGAAATTTATTAAAAATGGCGAGTGCTTTAGAAGCTGCGAACAAGCCCGAAAAGTTGTGTGCCAATGGCCATATTTTTTTAGCGTTTTGCGAGCACTGTGTACCTCTTTCGTCTTGATGAAACCAGATTTAACTACAGACTTAATGAACAAAGCCCTTCGTGTTTGTTAGGGTTGTGAAAAATATTCAGAAATTCGTTTTCAGAACGCACGAGGCGGTGCAGGAAATTTTTGGCAGAGGAGAACGTACTTGAAGGGAAGCCATGCTCGTACCGTGGCATAGTTGTCGAAGGCTCTGGCGGCAGGACCCGGATGGAGTAAACGGGAATCGAAGAAATTCACGATGGTCTTTGTCATTTCATTTACTAGAATGATAATGAACAAAGTGACTGTGGTGTAGTTAATGGGCCCAGGTCCGTTCAGAAGCTCTGGGCAATAAACAGGCCGCATTCAGCATCACGACACTGCTTTCTTGAGCGACAAGGATAGGAGTCGGCATACCTCGCCCGCTAGCACGCTAACGTGCACACACACATGCACTACGAGGCACTTACAACCTAGAGGGGTTCGACAAGAGGAACAGCAGCGTCCTATACTGTGTGTTTCGGCGCGCGCTGTTCCTTCGTCCTGCTACCGTGTGCTGCAGGTGGACGTCTGTCAACGGTCTTTGTCGGCACCGAAGCACATGACAGAACGGACACAGCCTGGTCACCGGGGAAGTTATCCGCAGGAAACCGGTTCGCAGTGATGTCCTGGATACCCGGAGGCCGACACCAGCAGGCGGGATTGCGTCGGTAGGCTGGCTGGCTACCAGGGGGCTGGAATCAGCAGGTAGGTGCTTGTCGGTAGGCCGCCTGGCTAACGGGAGGCTGGCATCAGCAGGCAGGTGCTTGTCGGTAGGCCGCCTGGCTAACGGGAGGCTGGCATCAGCAGGCAGGTGCTTGTCGGTAGGCCGCCTGGCTAACGGGAGACTGGAATCAGCAGGCAGGTGCTTGTCGGTAGGCCGCCTGGCTAACGGGAGGCTGGCATCAGCAGGCAGGTGCTTGTCAGTAGGCCGCCTGGCTAACGGGAGGCTGGCATCAGCAGGCAGGTGCTTGTCGGTAGGCCGCCTGGCTAACGGGAGGCTGGCATCAGCAGGCAGGTGCTTGTCGGTAGGCCGCCTGGCTGCCGGGAGGCTGGCATCAGCAGGCAGGTGCTTGTCGGTAGGCCGCCTGGCTCACGGGAGGCTGGCATCAGCAGGCAGGAGCTTGTCAGTAGGCCGCCTGGCTAACGGGAGGCTGGCATCAGCAGGCAGGTGCTTGTCGGTAGGCCGCCTGGCTAACGGGAGGCTGGCATCAGCAGGCAGGTGCTTGTCGGTAGGCCGCCTGGCTAACGGGAGACTGGAATCAGCAGGCACGTGCTTGTCGGTAGGCCGCCTGGCTAACGGGAGGCTGGCATCAGCAGGCAGGTGCTTGTCAGTAGGCCACCTGGCTAACGGGAGGCTGGCATCAGCAGGCAGGTGCTTGTCGGTAGGCCGCCTGGCTAACGGGAGGCTGGCATCAGCAGGCAGGTGCTTGTCGGTAGGCCGCCTGGCTGCCGGGAGGCTGGCATCAGCAGGCAGGTGCTTGTCGGTAGGCCGCCTGGCTACCGGGAGGCTGGCATCAGCAGGAAAGTGCTTGTCGGCAAGCCGCCTGGCTAACGGGAGGCTGACACCAGCAGGCAGGTGCTTGTCGGTAGGCCACCTGGCTACCGGGAGGCAGGCATCAGCAGGCAGGTGCTTGTCGGTAGGCCGCCTGGCTACCGGGAGGCTGACATCAGCAGGCAGGTGCTTGTCGGTAGGCCGCCTGGCCACGGAAAGGCGGGCGTGAGTATAGTCTGCAGCTGGGTAGCTTGGAGGCTGCGCGGGTAGACAGACCCCGGACCTCGGTGACCGGCCGGTGCAAGCTAACTGGTATTGGGGAAACGCCGAGCTCCAAAAAGGACGTCCCGCCACTCAGCCACACACTGCCACGACAGTCTCCAAGCCGATCTCCGCCGTTAGATCGTGCACGTGCACCGACTCACCCCGCACGCGGCCACACTTTTTCGTTGTCCGCCCGGAACGCACAGCGGCGCAATCCGCATCATCACGGTGACATTATATGGCAATAAAATAGGAATCAATATTCCGACCGCTTCAGGCAAAACCGCAACTTCTTCACTTTGAAGCACATCGGTGACGTGTGAAAAAGCATTTTGACAAAGAAGTTGAAAACGATAAAGGATAGGACGCTAGATCTTGGCTGGAGACGCACTGCGTGCCTACAAGATTAGAAGCTATTGCGCATAACGTGCCATAGGGATGAAAAGAGAAGAAATAGCACTGGGGCGCGTGGCACGTGGGCCGTCCGTGACTGGTTCTTTTTGAAGGAAGACGAAGGACGGACCTACAGGACGATGGCTGCCGCAGGGTTCCTACCGCTGCCACAGCTGGGGCAATAGGCGGCCCCTGCCATAGCTCCGGAAGCGGGTTCCACGACGAGCACGACTATATCTGCGGGCCCTCCGCGGCGCCACACCGGTAGAGGACGTGACGCTTCGCACTACCCTGCCTCTCTGATGGTCCCTTCAGGAGAAGGGGAAAAGGGAAGTGACGGCCGCCATGTTGCACTGCACCTCATTCCGGGGCGGTCTCCTCTCCGGAGCCAGCAGCCTGCGCCGCTCGTCCACAAGTTCCGCCAGTCCAAGCTCGCCCGGACGGTCCTCTTCGGACACCTGCTGGACATCGTGGTGGTGCTCGCAACACTCAACGTGGCACTCTGGCCCCCCAGGCACTCCTCCTGTCTGGCGGGCTTCCGGACCCTGCACCCAGCCAAGGCGCACCAGGCCGTGGGGAACTTCTCCAACGTCGACACTGCTGTCTCCCGGGCTGGTGACTGCAGTCGAGCTTCGGTGCGGGCGTCAACGGCTGCTGTCGCTGCTATTGCACTCCGTGACGAAATGATGCCGCCAGACCACGTTGCGTCGAGTGGGCGACGAGTACCTGCTGCGCCTGAGAGCATGAGCAGCCTGCTCACATGACTACAAGACGTTGTTTGGTAGTCCTTGTTCATTTTCATTTTTATCTGATTCGCACATTTTTAAAAGCTGTTGATTTTTCATCGTTACCGCGTAATAAATACTGGTTTATTGTTGCTTGCCATACCATGTTTACATTATTCTCTCGTATTTTAAAGCTCTAGTACTCTGTTTATCTCTCGTGTTTTCGCTTTTGACTTTACCACACGTGAACGGCGTCGTCGTCGTAACATGTAGTAGCTATCTTGTCTTGTCCCGCTTCTCTGCGATTGCTTGTCAGCGGCACCATCCCTTAGAATTGTTAGCGAAACCCAAAAAAGTTACACTGAGCGGCGAGCTGGAAAGTCTTCAAGATCGAGGTTGTGAGGTGTGCAGCCCTTGCTCTCCTGTAACTTTTTCATAGCGCTTGAGTCGTGTGCTCTTTCCTAAAAAAAATTATCTGCGGTTTAACTATACTGCTGAACCTGGTCAGAGTGTGCGGAAGCTATGGTGTATCGGGTAACTAGACGCGGCTTGGTCCGTAACGTTCCGCTCAGTGGATAGACAGCGCGCACACCCTGCCGACCTGGGCTCTTTAGGAGTCTCATAAACCCTACACAAATACGCTCGGAAACCTACAAAATTTTCAAGGAAACACAGAGCAGCTAGCGAACGCCTTACGCTCACGATACCTCAGTCAGGATCAAAACGCGCGTGGGTCGCATTATTCGTACGCAGGCAGGGATAATCCGGAAGTGGATAAGTTTTTCCAGCTCCACGGCCTTGGCGCGGCTCTTGCTAAAATGCGCAAGGGGACGGCGCCCGGGAGGGATATGCACAGTCAAAGTATTTGCAAACCTTGCTGATTGGGCATACGAAACCCTACTTGAATATGTCAACGCCAGTTGGACCGGGGACACTTCGTTGCCACCCGATTGGAAGACATCATTGGTAACCTTTATCCCGAAGGTGGGGAAACCGGTAAACAAAGACAACCTCCGGCCCATCTCCCTCACTTCATACGTAGGGAAACTGTTGGAAACGATGGTCCGTGACCGCCTCTCGGAATATCTCGAGAGCAAGAATACCTTCGCCGACACTATGTTTGGCTTCCGACCTGGTAAGTCCACACAAGACATCCTTTTACAGCTTCATCGCGAGGTTCTCGAACCCATAAACACCCACACAATGAAAAGATAGTCCTAGCACTCGATCTGAAAGGTGCGTTTGACAATGTAAAACACGGCGTCATATTAAAGCATCTTAGCGAGACCAACTGCGGTCCTCGTAAATTCAACTACGTCAAACATTTCTTAACAGACCGCCTGGCCTATGTATGCATACAAAAGACAGAGTACGGCCCGTCTGAGATGGGAACGCGGGGCACACCACAAGGCGCTGTGTTGTCTCCACTTCTATTTAATATTTCCATGATTCACCTCCTGGCACAGCAGGAGGGTGTCGGCGGTGTTCAGCATGCACTGTACGCCGATGACATCACCATCTGGGCTACTACGGGAAACATAGGAGAGATGGAGGAATGCCTGCAAGCAGCGGAGAGCGCAGTAGAACACTATGCTACGTACTGAGGCCTCCTGTGATGCCCGTCCAAGTCTGAATTTGTGCATATTCGACATTCTCCGAAATGCGAAATCTCCGTTCAGCTCTCTCTCGCCAGCGGCCCCATCCGTGAAGCGTAGGAGCTGCGAATACTCGGTCCCTTCGTTAATCAGCACCGCAAGGCAGACACAACCCTTGCCAAACTCGGCAAAGTCAAGTGGGTGGAATGGTTCGCCGCGTTTCCAACAAGCGAGGAGGGTTGCGTAGTAAGGATGCGGTGTGGCTCGCCCATGCCTTCGTAACTAGCCGAGTACTGTACTCGACTCCTTACCTCCGCTTACGGAAACATGACGAAGATTGCTTCGAGGTTGTATTCCGCAAAATTTTGAAGAGAGCCCTCGATCTCCCTATCTCTACTTCCAACGCGCGACTACTCGTGTTGGGCGGTGAACACCTATCGGGAACTTCGCGAGGCGCATCTCGTTAACCAATACACGCGTCTCGCCCAGACCGTGTCCGGTCGCCCCTCTTCGAGAGGGTTACGTATCAAACATGACCACCATACGATGGAACGGGTTTGAGTGCCCGAACTGTGGAGACGCGCCCTCTACGTTCGACCACTTCCGACTAAGATGAACAAGCAGGACCATAATGGCCGGCGCTAGGCGCGGGCGAATGCCCTGCACCGCCACTGTGACTCACAGAAACACGTCTTCTACGTCGACATTGCAGGGCCCTGCCACTCCGGGGGGGGGGGGGGGGGGGGGGGAAGGGTGTACGGCTGCAGTAATACACGAAGGAAAACACGTGGACGGCCTCTCGTTCAGAGCGCCCAGCTCAGCTCATGCGGAGGAGGTAGCGATCGCCCACGCAGCCTCCCATCCCGAACCTAAATTCATTCTCACAGACTCTGGCGGAGCCTGTCGTAACTTTGAGTTCGGTTGGATCACTCCACTTGCTCACCAAATTCTTCGCCACAGTACTCGCGACAGCGATCAGACTCATCGCTCAGTCCCCGGCCACCAAGGCATGCCAGGTGACGAAGCCGCCCATGAGACAGCTCGCGCACTCACTTACCGGGCACCAGGCTTCCTTGGGAGGACCTTAACCCAGATCACAGCCCTCTTCTTTCTTTTAAATATATTACTGAGCACTATCGTGCCGAACACCGGCGCTACCCCGTTCCTATGAAGGGGCTGGGTAAAGCATGTTAACGAACTCTCCTGAGACTCTTTACAAGCACCCTGCTGTGCCCGGTGGTTCTCAAGCACTCTTATTCTTCTTTTGGCGGCCGCTGCTCATTTTGAGGGGCGGTGGTCGACACTTTTCGCATGGTTTGGGCATGCAGGCAAAATATTTCTCTCCCCCCATCGCCCCCTTCCCTACCCGAGAGGACTGGGAGGCGTCTCTGCCCGGCTGCCAGGAACTATCGGCCCAACAGGCCCTAGTTCGGAGGACCTGCGCAGCGGTCAGGACCAACGGGGCCCCGGAATAAGGGTCTCCGCCTTGTATTGTAAGGGGTGAGACCCACTAGGCACCTCTCCCCGAACCCCTCTTTGTATATATATTTAAATAAATGCTTTTCACCACCACCACCACCACCCTGGCCTATTGCTGCAGTGCCGCGTGTCTCCCACAACGTTGTCAGCGCTAATGCATGCATCCCGCATCTCTCTCTCACCACCGCCGCCTATTATTTTTTTTTTACCTCACAGTGCGATTGAGGCATCCACTGAACCCGCCGCGGTGGCTCAGTGGTTAGGGCGCTCGACTACTGATCCGGAGTTCCCGGGTTCGAACCCGACCGCGGCGGCTGCGTTTTTATGGAGGAAAAACGCTAAGGCGCCCGTGTGCTGTGCGATGTCAGTGCACGTTAAAGATCCCCAGGTGGTCGAAATTATTCCGGAGCCCTCCACTACGGCACCTCCTTCTTCCTTTCTTCTTTCACTCCCTCCCTTATCCCTTCCCTAACGGCGCAGTTCCGGTGTCCAACGATATATGAGACAGATACTGCGCCATTTCCTTTCCCCAGAAAACCAATTATTATTATTATTCATCCACTGACCCAGGAAGCTAGTTATGCGCCCTTCCTTTCCTCGAGATCATCAGAGTCGAGAACGTTGTCAACGCCAACGCCAATGAACACATGAACGCCGACGGCCTATAACTTCAGTGGCGCGTTTCTTCCACAACTTTGTCAATACCAACGCATGCAGCGCACATCTGTCACTACCGCCCCGCAAGTTAAAGCGCGACTTAGGTGTCCGCCATCCAAGGGGGAAAGTTGCATATGCGCCTTTCCTTTGCTTTCGAAGCTCCCACTCTTCATCGGTTTACGCACAGCTGCGGCTCGGCGACGTCACGTGGTAGTAGTAAAGTAGTAGGCAGTAGTAAAGCTTTCGCTTAAAAAATAAATATATGCTTGTGTGGCTTCAAGTGCCAACACTCTCAGAAGTGGAATTCACCGGTGTGCGTGTGGTGATGGTGGTAAACATTTATTAAAAGCCATTTACAGGAGAGAGAGGAAATGGCCAGCCCATTACAAATTCTAGGAGAGGTCCCTGGACCGGGACCCCTGTGCCTTCCGCGGCAGCTCGGGCCCTAGTGACGAGAGCTCTGTGGCTCTCTAACATAGAGCAGCCGAGCAGGGCAGCCTCCCAGCTCTCTCGAGTAGGTGAGGAAAAAGTGGGGTAAGCATGGCCGGACGTGCCTATGAGCTGATTTAAATCTTGCGTCTATGTCGAGGCGTGTTGACAGAGTGGACTGTGTAAGGCGCCCTTCGCGACATTGCTCGACTGCTTCAAGCGTGCGCTAGGACGCCCATGTGTGTGTGTGTGTGTGTGTGTGTGTGTGTGTGTGTGTGTGCGCGCGCGTGTGTGTGTGTGCGCGCGTGTGTGTGTGTGTGTGTGTGCGTGTGCGTGTGCGTGTGTGTGCGTGTGCGTGTGCGTGCGTGTGCGTGTGCGTGTGCGTGTGCGTGTGCGTGTGCGTGTGCGTGTGGTGTGTGTGTGTGTGTGTGTGTGTGTGTGTGTGTGTGTGTGTGTGTGTGTGTGTGTGTGTGTGTGTGTGTGTGTGTGTTTTCTGAATATCATACAACCTGAATTCAACTTCGTATATTTTTTGCTCCGACTGCTTTTTGAAATTTTGTTTTTTTCCACAACAACTTATAAAGTGAACATGATTAGTACGTTTTCATGTAGCCTACAAAATGTGGTCCAGAAAGCAGCTTAAAGTATTTTTTTTAATGCAGTATCATGAAAATGTCTCGGTAACAGCATCATCATTTCTAATGCAAATACTATCATAAAAAGTGACAAATTTTGAGAACTCTCACAAAAAAATATACTAAATTAGGCTATACAGTGCATTTGGAAGGAGGCCAGTGCCTCTTCGCCTTAAATAATTTATAACGGATTACAATCGTGCTGCCACATGAGAAGTCAGCACATTCAGACAGAAAAAGGGGACACTCCTTATGGCATCCGCATTGAAACAAGTCCTTCATTTCGTCACGGACTTCTTTGCAACTGCCGGGAATTGGGTTAACTTTAGCAAGAAGAAAGCTTTAAGGAAGAGGCATGCACGCGTGGCGCTGGAGCACGTCATTCGCGCTGGCGGAAAATACTAGATGCGACCCGCTTGTCAGCTATCGACGAAACAGTGCAATGTACACAGCATGACTGATTAGACTACATCGCGCTCGGACAGGCGTGTTGTTATCGCTGGATATTAGTTGCGTGCCCTGTGTCGTTTCCAATCGGACGTCGAAGTGATGTTGCATCGCAGGACGACATACCGCTGCGCAAGCAGGAACACGTTTAGGGGTTTCGACATCCGTAAGTGTGCGCCGGCATTCCGCGCGTTCAGCGCAGGGCGGCGAGACTGCCCTCCGAGATGCGCATGGACGCCTGTCTTTTGTTGATAAGCATGTCGATGCGCTTTAGAGGCAACTTTCCGCTCGAAGTCGCGTTGCATTCGACACGCGTGATGGATGCCATTTGGTCAGTTAACGAGGCATGACTGAAGTGTTCAGTTGCAGCATGAGTAACAACGATCACATCAAACAGACCTCATCAGGTTTTTCGAGAACGCTTCACTTAATCCTAGGTAAGTTAACTCCTGTTTAAATGACTGTTCCAGGAATGGGTAGCTATATTTACAATGTCACGACCGAGCCACGATTTGAACATTTACGGGATTTGTCCCACTGGAAGTAGTGAAGCTTCAGCAGGTGTTTTTCCTGTGGAGCTGATGGTATATCTTGGTATTGTTTCACGTCCCGAAGTTCAGGCAGCGGGCGGCATAATTAATTCGGTAGAATATTTAAATAAAAAAGATAGAGAAAGTGTTTTAAGCAGTTCGCGTATAATCACAAGCCTCAGTGTTTCTTCTCACTGAGTTGAATTAGGTGGTCTGGTGTTAGGCCAAGCTAATTTGTGTCGGCACCGGCGATGAGGAGCTGAGGGAGAATAAACTCGAAGGTTTATAAAGAGCGTTCCAAATTTTTACCACATATCAACGGGGACTCGGTCAGCGACCTTCCCATTGAGCCATCGCGGCGAGACCCGAGATAAACCGACGCAAGGGGCGTCGCCGTACACAAAATATGGGACAGTACCTTACGCTACACGGTATCAACATACAACACCGCCGTCCAGGACACAACCCTGTCAACCGCATTCCAAGTGGTACTTAGAAGGGAAAGAAGAACGCTTGATGCGGGCTTCGATCCACATGGCCGCGGGTACCCGCCGGTGATACAATGGCTACAAGCTTCCCCTGGCCTAATGCTCGGCTTAATCAGGGTGAAATGCTTGGGAAATGGGTCCTTCACACCACCTTGAGCAAATGAGAATGCCTTGCGTCCAGGCTGAAACATCCGCCCCGGCCCAGCAGCATCAGCAACCACCGCGCGCGCTTTCTTATGCGCAGGCCGCCAGGAGAGCCCCCCAGCAGCAGCACCAGGGGCCTATACAGGGGTCGCCGCAGCAGCGACATCAGCCGAAGCAGCGGCCGCGCCGGCAGCGGCGATCCGGTTGCCCGGCTCCGGTGCAGCGCGGCCCGAGCCTGCGGCCGCTTCTCATGGCCAGCTTCCTGACGCTCGGAACGCGGAAATCGCGCGCCTAATGCTGGCGCTGCGCGCCCTCAGCGCACTTTTCCCGCAGGGCACCGATGGATACCGGGCCTGCTTAGAAGCAGCAGGCGCTCCCGCACAGATAAGCCAGCATGATGGCTAGCCGCCGGACTTCCTCCCGCATACCATCCATCCTGCAGTGGAACGTGCGCTCTCTTGCTTCGCGGTACTTCGAAATGCGAGTTCGCATCGCACAGGATTCGCCGGAAGTTATTGCGCTGCAGGAGGCGTACGTAAGTTCACATGACGGGGAGCCCCAGATGCGGATACCTGGCTACATCGGCTATTACACAGCCATCATGTGCGAGGAACCCACCTGTGCCGCAGTGCCCTGTTGTGTCACATCTCATCGCCCCGGGAAATCAAGGTGCGCGGTATATGTGCGGCAGGACGTCCAGCACACCTTCGTCGGCTCGGCGGCGGCGACATCCGAAGCCCAGGAGTGCGTGGTGGTGACAGCGCGCGTCGGTGGCGTTGACACGTCGGTGGCCTGTGTTTATGTGCACCCAGCCGTCGCTTGGAACGCGCTGTGTTTACATGTAGTGTCTTCACGCTGTGCCCCGCGCCAAATCATCTGAGGTTATTTTAACGCCCACCATAGTGCGTGGGACAGTGCGCGCCACTCCGCGCGTCTAGAGGACCTGCACGACGCAGCAGCGCAGCTGTGATTCACCCCCTCGAACATCGGTGCGCCCACCTTTCGACGACGCGGAACACCCGGCTCCTGCATCGACGTTGCCTTCGCATCCAGAAACATAAGCGGTGGCCGAAGCGGTGACCTGGTGGTAGAGCATCCGCCTCGCATTCGGGAGGCGCTGGGTTCGATCCCCAGTGCCGCCGGGTACCCACAGGTTTTTAATGGGTACAAGATTTCCTCCGGCCTGGTGCTCGGCTCTTCTGGGTGAAATGCTTGGGAAAAGGGTCTTGACCGCAGTTGCTTGATGGATCAGCGATAAGTTCCGCCGTCAACAACGTTAAATCCGCCTCGTGCGGTAGAAGCCCATTTGTGGCCCCCTTTTTTTGGGACTGCTGCTGATACTGCTTGCTGTGTGTTAGCGGATCAAGGTTCGGCGAGAGTTCTGTCCAGAGAACTGCGGGTTACGGTGTGTACGTCTCGCGTCGTCGCGGAGACACCGTGGCGCTGAGGGAGTTCCCTTCTCTGCAGAAGGTCTGCTTTGTCCTCACGGAGGAGGAGAGGCCGTTGTGCCAGGCGTGCGCGCGCCCAGGGACAGCGCATCGAGGCTATGCTCGCGTTCGAACCACGTTGGCCGAAGGGGTACCACCTTTAGCAGGCTGCGAGGTCGTTCGAAACTGGGGATTAGCCCGCGAGGGCCGCAGCGGGGTTTACGGAGCTTCTCCCAAGCGGACACCCCTAAAGAAAACCGGGCGCCAGGCCGGGGGCTCACTCGCCCTGGCCTGCTGCCTCGGAGATACAGCGAGAGATCGTCGACATAGCGGGAAAGCGGAGCACACCCCTCTGCGCTGTGCAGCAGCTGACCAGAACCGTCACACATGAGGATCTTCAGGGCCATCTCCTCGTGTACACTGATGGCTCAGTGGCCCGCGACAGTCGCTCCCTCGCAGCAGCGGCTCCTATCCCCGCCCTGCGTCTGCACAGCCAAACACACGCCACCTTCCTGGGCCCCTCCACCACGGCGGAGTTGATGGGGATCCGACGGGGTTGTACCTACTGCTCTCCATCGTCCCTCCGTCACCCAGGAGTGCTCAGTTATGCGACTCGCGCACTGCCCTCAGCCGCCTGCAGTGCAACGGCCGCGGTACCCCACTAGTGCACGACATTCGCTCACGCATCGAGCGCCTCGCGCAGAAAGGATGCTCTGTGAGTGCACAGTGGGTGCCCGGTCAATGCAGCATCGATGGCAACGAGGAGGCCGACGAATTCGTAACCGCCGCACACCAACCACCTCCAAGCGATCTGCCCCTTGCGCTGGAGGACGTGCGTGCGGTCATCCACGACCATCTCCGAAAGCAGCAACCCGACCAACGCATCGCCGGAGGTGAGCGCATCGCCAGAATCAATAGCTGTCGGGCACTCGCAACGCGCTATGATCCTTCGCTCGCGCATTGGCTGCGTGTGGCCCAGGGGACGACGGATGCGTCACGGAATCGCGACGAGTGATGCATGTGATGGGTGCGGTGCAGTGTTTCACTGGAGCACCTGCTTCTTCGCTGTGCCACGTTCGACGATCCTCGTCGGGATATTCTCGCGGCCTACAGGGCGCTGGGCATACTTCCAGGCTCGCTCAAGACGCTATTGTGGCCGCAGGGCAGTGCGCGCACCCGTGAGCGAACCTTGGTGAGCCTTTGTGCATTTCTCGAACAGACGGGCTGGACGTCCCGTCTGTTTTGCGCCAGGTAGTGTCGCGCAGTGACCGAACGCTCCACGTGTGCTACCTCGGACGATAAACAGCTGGGCGCCCTACCCCAGCGGTTGTGTGCAAAGTGTTGTGCGCGTGTGTTTTTCCTTTCTTTTATAACTCTGCACTCGCGCAACTTGTACAAATATATTGTTATGTAAATAATGTATTTATCACCTCTCCCTCTATCCTCTCTTAGTGTCCTCTCACCTCTATCATTTCACTTCTTCAAACTGCCTGCTATCCTTTATTTCCGCTGCCCCAGCTCAGGTGCCGCCGCCGTACTGATGGCAGATGCCGGGGTTAGCAAAAATCTTTTGCTTTCCTCTTTGTTTTTATTTTACATTAAAAACTTGCTACTGCCTTTTGCCATGGCGCTCTTCGGCCGCAGATGCCCTTGCGCCATAAAAATTCAAAATCATCATCATCAGAGCGCTTGACGCAATGCTGCCGGACATGATTGACGAGGATGACGTCGACGTCACCGCCAACCTACAGCGCGCATATGAAGCCCGACGACCTGCCCGGCTGCGGATTAAGGATTACAAGGTGTACATACAAGGCTGGTGAACATGTATAAGTGTGGACGTAAATTCGACGCCGCGAAAGGCCCGTATAAGATCCTCTGTCGAATTCGAAAACTTGACTACGAACTCGTACCCCCTGCTTATACAACGATCATTAGCGAGTATCCGGCAACTACTCGAAACAGCTGCACATGCTACCCTCCTAATACTGTCGCAAACGAACAGTGGGAGGCCGTACTGCTCAGCTCGGACATGGCTGTACACAAAAAAATTATGATGGTTTAGTTCTGGTTAACCCTGGTCGAAAGCGAAACGCTACATTTCCCTGGCTACGTTTGTGGTCGAGCGACTGGCGGTCTCCACGGCAGGCGTCGCATCGAACACACTTAGCGTTAGGCTTTACGCATCAAAGTGCACCGTCGTTTTATGCAGAACTCACTTTGACCCCTGCGCACCAACACATTTATTAGCATCACAGACAATCCGAAAAAAGAGTAAAATGATCTGTCCTCCTTCTGTTCGATCCCTTAGCTCGGCTGAGGCCTGCGAGTGGAGAAGACTCCAGGCTATAAACTTCGTACCCCGCTCTAAAGGGGCTGAACAGGAGGTGACATGAGGGAGGATGCGGAGGTCTGCGACTTGTGCGGGCATACCGCTACACTCGAACACAAAATATGGAGATGCCCCAGGGCATGGCAGAATTAACAATGCAGAGGAATGTGAGACCATACTCAGAGGCGCCGACCTTAGTATGCAACGCTGCGCTACCCGCCTGGCAGCAGAAGCTGCGCGACTATACTGGTGCTAGTCTTCCATCTGCGACGCTGCCCCTCCCCGGACGCCTGCGTGCGGACCTTGAGGGACACGGGTCTTCTGGCGGAAATAGTTTCTTCACCCACGTCATCCCGCGATTGCAGCAGACGCTTTCCCGCTCCGGTCGGTCATGGTATGTGACGTCACGGAGGGAGTAGGCAGCACATCTGGGATGCCTCCTTTCCTCCTCTCCCCCAACGCCATGACGGAGCGCACATGTGCCACTCTCCACGGCAGGCGTCGCATCGATCATATCTAGCGTTCCGCTGAACGCACCAAAGTGCACCGTCGATTTATAATAATAATAATTGGTTTTTGGGGAAAGGAAATGGCGCAGTATCTGTCTCATATATCGTTGGACACCTGAACCGCGCCGTAAGGGAAGGGATAAGGGAGGGAGTGAAAGAAGAAAGGAAGAATGAGGTGCCGTAGTGGAGGGCTCCGGAATAATTTCGACCACCTGGGGATCTTTAACGTGCACTGACATCGCACAGCACACGGGCGCCTTAGCGTTTTTCCTCCATAAAAACGCAGCCGCCGCGGTCGGGTTCGAACCCGGGAACTCCGGATCAGCAGTCGAGTAATGCAGAACCCACTTTCATGACTTGCGCATGGGACGCCGGCAGACGCTGTCCTGCTTGAGCGAGGGTCAAGGTCAAAGTCGAGATAGTTGGTGTAACAGCCACTGGTGTCGCTGCTGTAGCTGGCATCATGTGTCCAAGTTGACTACCACCAGTTAGGCTCATGGTTTGACCTCTAGCTACATTCAAGGTGAAAATTGCAGCCCAGCTGACCTCTACTTACATTTAAGGTCAAACTTGCCACCGCGCTGAAGGCTCGAAAAGCTGGCGTAGTGAAGCGTTTAAAGATTGTCAGCCGAACCCCCGCTGCCGTTCAAGCCGATGAGCTCCTTTAATTCCATCTTGCCGTAATTACCAATACCCGCCGCGGTGGCTTAGTGGTTAAGGCGCTCGTCTACTGAGCCGGAGTATCCGCGGGTTCGAACCCGACCGCGGCGGCCGCGTTTCGAACCCCGGCGCAGCGACAGCGAAGACTGCTCGGCAGCGTGGCGAAGTCGCGTGATACGTTGCTATGGCAGCAGCACCACGTCACGTGGCGTCACGTGGTTGCGACGTCAGGCTTCGGCTGTTGCAAGGCTGGTTTCTCGGAGCAGACTTTGCTCGCTCCTGCTAGGCCAGTAAAGCTTTCGCTTTAAGATGCGCAGCAGTGGAGGGCGCTGGAATAATTTCAACAACCTCGGGCTTTGAAAGGGCCACAGAAAAGGGTGTTTGACCTTGCCTTTAAAATACTTGCACTATATAGAGCACAGGCCACCGAGCGTCCATGCCGCGTACGAGACCTCAGAAGCGAGCGGGAAATTTACAATATATTTTTTTGAAATTCCCTCTTTCGCATATAGCCGCGACGCCAATGTCGCACAGCACAAGGGCACATTTTGCGTTTGGCCTCCTTCGAAACGGCGAAACGCTGCCACTGTGATCCAGATAGAGCTTACCGCTGTTTGTACAATGCGGCAAAAGACCATAATATGCCCTCTTTCAAACACTTCATCGTCACCTCTCTGTTGAAGTGCCCAAGCAGAGAGAGAGTGACTGGGTCTTTACTTCTTACATAATCTTTCATAACCTAACCTAGCCTAGCCTAAACTGACCAAACTTTACCTAATGGGAACAGAGGTGCCCCAGTCAGACATACTTTCCGCGCCTTTTCTTTGTTCCGATAGTGTGACCTTAACAGGGGCGTCAAAAAATTTTGTGTCTAATCACGTACATTCATGCCTTGATCTAGCTCGCTTGATGCTTGATGTAAACAACCTGGCGCAACCAGCTGAATGCGTAATTAATTGCACCGTGAAATCAAATATTTTTAATACATCTGGTAATAACATTAGGAGCTTTGCAAAGCAACCAGTGTCCTGTAGACCGCCCTCTATCAGAACCTGAAAGCTCTTCCGCGAAGTCGACTGGGTCCAAACGCTGTATAGTTGACGTTTGCATCTGATCTTAGATGATAGCACTGATGTATTCGGACACCCCCTTTTTTTTACGCAAGCTTGGCGCAGGTTGCCGCTGAACTTTACGATGGTCTTATGCTTTGTCAACAACAGGTGAAAGTAAGGAGGTGTTAGACTCCTTAAAACGAGGCTCAGCGCCTGGGCCACATGGTCTTCCTGTGGAGTTGACTATTGAAAATGGGTAATTATTATTAACGGTCGCGGTGGCTCAGTGGTTAGAGCGCTCGGCTACTGATCCGGAGTTCCCGGGTTCGAAGCCGACCTACTACTAATACTAATTGGTTTTTGGGGAAAGGAAATGGCGCAGTATCTGTCTCATATATCGTTGGACACCTGAATCGCGCCATAAGGGAAGGGATAAAGGAGGGAATGAAAGAAGAAAGGAAGAAAGAGGTGCCGTAGTGGAGGCTCCCAAGCCGACCACGGTGGCTGCGTTTTTATGGAGGCAAAACGCTAAGGCGCCCGTGTGCTGTGCGATATCAGTGCACGTTAAAGATCCCCAGGTGGTCGCAATTATTCCGGAGCCCTCCACTACGGCACCTATTCCTTCATTCTTTCACTCCTTCCTTTATCCCTTTCCTTACGGCGTGGTTCAGGTGTCCAACTATATATGAGACAGATTATGCGCCATTTCCTTTCCCCCCAAAAACAATTATTATTATTATTATTTCCCTCGTAGACTACACCCCTAAACAAAGCGGTGTAGAAAGTGTAGTTCTCGTGCTACACTACGGGTAAAAGAAATGCATTTGTGTAGGTCAGCGGAGCTACATTTTTTTACACTGGCAAAGAAAAAAAGGGGCCATGCTATATTCGATACACTGTGTAGAAAGCGACGGCTGGTCGCCCAGGCAATTGACATGCTCGGGCAGTAAATTATGGCCGAATAAAGGTATACTAGTACTACTACTCGGGCAATTTTTTACCTGCACTGGCAACACTAGCCATTTTTTACTTACACTGGCTGCACTAGCTGCACTAGTAGTAGTAGTAGTAATAGACCGCGCCGCTAGCCTCCAGAAATCACGGAGTCTGTGTTTACCTCACGTTTCACGTCACTCCGTCCTATGACGTCATAAGAGTTCTCGAGTTTGAATCGGAGTGGTGGGAAAACCTTTTTCAACTTCGAATCAAAATTTCTTGGAAATAAATGCATATTTCGCTCCCGGACAAGCGGCAACAAAGCCATGAAATGCCGAACTATCAGATTTTGCTAATAAAAAAATAATGATAGAGTTCTCCTCAGTGTTCCTTTAACCACACATCGGTGACACAAGCAGCAACACCAGGCCAAAGGCTTTCGCCTCACTGCACTTTAGGTCAACAAAGTGCCCTCTGAATTTTTCGACAGGCAAACAAGACGGCTCTCCATCTCCCCCACCGGACCCCCACGTGTAAACTACTGTCATTAGGGGTCTACAACACTGTGATGGAGCTTCCGGAAGCTCATCTCACTTCTCAGTACGAGCGTCTCAGCCACATCTCCACGGGACGTCATTTACTCGACAAGCTTGGAATAAGCTTCGAAACGGCCATCGCCGACAAGGCCCAGCTTCCGTCCCATATCCACGGTAACCTTATCGTTGCCCCTCTCCCGAAAACCATGCACCCAGAGTATCAAGTCGCTCGCCGCAAGAACAGGGCTAAGTCTACGCACAAAAAGTATTTAACAGATGGGACAGAGGTCTACGTCGACGCCGCCGAACACTCCGATCGCGATGCTTTTTCGCTCGCGGTTGTAAACTACTGTGGACGGCCGTTGGTTGCGTGCTCCGTTCACGTCAGATCGTCTGAAGAGGCCGAGGAGGTGGCCGTAGCCTTGGCGATGGTTTTCACCTCTGCAGAAACCAGCTTCAGAGACTCTAAATCTGCGATTCGTAATTTCGCCAAAGACCGGGTCTCCCCCGTCACCCTACTCTCCTCCGCTCCACCAAGGACCAACTCCGCCCGATCCAATTGATGGTTCCTGCGCACGCATCCTATCCAGGGAACGCAGCGGCCCACAATCATGCCCGAGGATTCGTCGACCGGGATGTGGTGTCGCCCGTCCTGCGGACGCCGAGAGATCGTATGTTTACACTTCTTGACATAACCATGCACTACCACTTAGGTAGACTTCTATATTCCGCCGCACATATTTCTCTCACCATACCCCAAGAGGTTGTGTGGAGGCAACTCCAAACGAACACCTTCGCAAACCCCGCTATATATGCCCGCATATACCCTGGGATCTACTCCCCTTCCTGTAAACTATGTGGCGAACATGCCACTTCATCCCACATACCATGGGCTTGCTCTCTGGACTCGCCTCCTTGAGGTTTGCAGCTCTCGAATCCAGACCAGTGGGAGGCCGCATTGCTCAGTTCTGGCTCGGACACACAGATCCGGGTTGTGACAAGAGCCTTAGAAGACGCCGAACGCCACGGGCTCATGGCCACTTGATGGGGCTATAACTCCCACACCATCTGCTACTTTTGTCGAAAGAAATAAAGTTTACCCTCCTCCTTCACACGCCACGCGCTGAAGGTTGCTGAAGGTCAAATGTGCGCGGTCTTCGAAACTCGCGGAATATGCCGTAGTAAAGCTTTCGGTTTAAAAGAGAAAACGCTTACTTGATGATGATGATGATGATGATAATGTGCTCAGGCGTAATACCCACGGTGGGGATTGGCCAGGGTGCATTGCGAATACAAGCGCACTAATAGACAAGGAGTGGAGTATATGTATAATTTTGTGTCTTAGACTAAAATTTGAACAAAAATTAAAAAAGGAAAAGAAAAAGCAGTGAATTCTCAATTCCAGCAGAGGGACCTACCTGCCCGTCAAGCAAAGAGACGAGAAAAAACTAACGCCAGGTCACGTGAGTTCGCGCGCCTAGCGATATTTCCGGAGGAAGACAAAGAAACGAACGGTCTCCTGGTCGATGATCGCCGCAGTGCTGTTGCCCCTGCCACGGCTCTCCGAAAAAGAAGCTTCCGCCGCGGCTCTGGAACCGGGCATCATGAACGGCGCGACTGCGTCGGCGGGTCTTCCTGGGGGCCACACCGGGGAGGGACAGCAACCTTCGAGTCTTCCGGCCTGCCTCGTCGTAGCCAGGTCAGCGGAAGGGAAGGAGCAGCGACGGCCGCCATGTTGCACACCACCTCCTCCGTGGGCGGCACCTTGTTCAACAGCCAGCTGCACTGCGAAGTTTTCGCCCGGCAAACATCCCTGGTCGGTCCCTTTCGGCAGGCTGCTGGTCCTCGTGGCGATCGCAGCATTTGGCGTTGCACTTCTGCCTGGGCAGCAGCGTCAGGAGGTGCTCGGTCTACCACACTCAGCCATGGCGCAGCACGGCGCGTCGCGCCCCTTCTTCGACGACATCGACGCCCGGGCTGGTGACCGCGTTTTGGCTCCGACCTTCTGGTCGCTGCTGCCGGCGCGCGCCAACTGCTGGACTCTTGTGGGGCTGGGCGGCGAGTACCTGCTGCGCCTGCGTGGGTGGACGCGCTGCTCACATGACTACAAGACGTGGTTCGGCCGCGCTGCTTAATTTCCTTGTTAAGTTATTTGTGCTGCTTTAATTCGTTTCTGCTGTAATTGTTTCTGCGTTATAAAAATACTAGTCTCAATTTTCGCGTTATACACGTGTTTGCGTTACTGCCTTAATTATCTCCCTCCTTCTGCTGCTTTCTCTACTTTACAGCAATATGTACATTTATTGGCGCTTTACTCGGTATAAGGGACGCCAGCGTATTCGTACGCAGCAGATAACTCCCTCGATCGACAGCTGCCCAAAGGGAAAATTTTGTAAAATAGTGCGGTTTCACGTCCCGAAGCAACACACGGGCCATGAAGGACGCCGTATAGTGAAGAACTTCGTTTGAATTTAGACCAGCCGGGGCTATTTAACATGCGCTGACATCGGACAGCAGACGGGACCTTTTGCGTTCCGCCTCCATTGAAATGCATCCGCCTCGACCGGGATTTTGAAGCGAGAAGCTTCACTACGCTAGGTAAAGCAGTCGTCGCGTAGGCCGGAGAATGACCATAAACGACCTTCAGCCCAACCGCGTTTATCCCTTCCTTACGGCGCGGTTCGGATGTCCACCGATATATGCGAGACAGTTTCTGCGCCATTTCCTTTCCTCAAAACCAATTTTCAAAGGTAATCTGCAATTTTCTTCGAAACCAAAGGAAAGGCGCATTCAGTCGCGCTTTAACCTGCGTGGCGGTAGTGACAGATGTGCGCTGCATGCGTTGGCAGAAACGCGGCACTGAAGCCGTCGGCGTTCATAGTGTTCATTGACGTTGGCATTGACAACGTTCTACTCCGATGATATTGAGGAAAGGAAGGCGCATAACTGGCCCCATGGGACAGTGGACGTATATTATAATCGGTTTTGGGGGAAAGGAAATGGCGCAGTATTTGTCTCGTATATCGTTGGACACCTGAACCGCGCCGTAAGGAAAGGCATAAAGGAGTGAGTGAAAGAAGAAAGGAAGAATGAGGTGCCGTAGTGGAGGGCTCCGGAATAATTTAGACCACCTGGGGATCTTTAACGTGCACTGACATCGCGCAGCACATGGGCGCCTTAGCGTTTTTCCTCCATAAAAACGCAGCCGCCGCGGTCGGGTTCGAACCCGGGAACTCCCGATCAGTAGTCGAGCGCCCTAACCACTGAGCCACCGCGGCGGGTGAAGTGGACGCCTCAGTCGCGTTTTTAGGTACGTGACAAAGGTGAGAGATGTGGGCTACATTCATTAGCGTTGACAACGTTGTGGCAGACAGGCGGTATCGCCGCAATAAGCCGCAGCATTCATTGGGTGACGAACCTCTCGCGATCAACCATTAATTTAACTGCCACCTACCGTGGTGGGCTTACTGCATATTCAGTGTGCGGAACGCACTAGGCGTTACAGACGCCCATCCGCGTTGCCCGATACACCCCAGCTTTCGCTCTCTAACCAGGTTTAACAGTAGTCGAAAAGTAGCTAATTTTTATCCCGCGACCTTGGAATCGGTAGTCGAACGCCAAAGCCACTGAGCCACGTTTTCATGGTATGCTTTGTGAGGTTTAACGACCCAAAGCTGCACCTTATCTATGAAAGACTGCGTAATGAAGGGTTTCGAATTAATTTCGAACGCCTGGGGTTCTTCAGATTCGTTCCTTGGTTTCGTGTAGTCGTCTCGCGTATCGCGCTTCCATCGCCCTTGGGTGGATCATGCCCGAGAACGATCACGTGACTACTACGCGCGCACAGCTCGCGTCTCGTGCTGCTTTCGTCACTGCAGAGTGGCGCGCGGTCGCAAGAAAAAATTGGAGGACGCTTAGGCTTGGTCTTGAAGAGCAGGGGCCCTATTCTCAACACGCATGGCCGCCGTTCGGTGCCATATTGTCTCTCTGATTGGCTCATAGGGCAATCACGTGCAAGTCACGAGTTTCAAATTTGTGGCGCGAAACCGCCAGGCTTCGAAATCGCTTTCTGCTGTGACGTCAAAATGACGTGACCTTGAAGACTGATTTTTAGCACAGTTATACTTGGTGCCGGGTTGGTAAATTTAAGTGTCTGTGGAGGGGAAACGAAGCTACAGCTGGTATGGAAGAAAGTACTTGGCTCGTTTTAACAATTTTGAGAAAAAAAAGTTCGTACTGTGAAGGGTTGCTTCCTAGAATGTGATTGGGCGGAGGAATGTCACGTGAATCACGTGATACGCAAGCATAATTCAGTGAAGTCAAAATGACTTTCAGTGACGCAAAGTAATTGCTGCCATTGCTGAAAAATACTCCGTTTGGCTGCCGTAATTTGGTACGGCCGCGAGGTGGTTGGATTACGGTATTACGAAAATGGCGGATACAACGCTGATTTATACGTCTGACTCCGCAGTTTGGTACCAATTTATTTGACGTGATGAATTATGGCAAGGTAAATCTTGATTTGAATGTAGAAAACTTTGAAACGGCTTTTTAAGGGCACTTATATAGTAACTATTAGTTCGAAGGACCGATACAAAGAAGGGTAAATTTTTTATCGTCTCATGAGGTCTCTACGTACTTTTCTGCTTCAAACACTTTGCAGACGTTACTACGGCATCATCAGTGCACCGTCCCTTCCACGACGACGAAGGCGCGGAGGCCACGTGCGACGGTGTGTGCAATCGTATTTGAGGCAACAACAACGACGTTCGGAATAGCTAGAAGGCGAGGCTGCGGTGTCGCCTAGCAACGTCCCAGCCGACATACGGCATATTGGCATAAGACATATGGAATACAACATACGGCTGAAGTGCGCAACGAGCCGAAATATCTCGCTGGCTGGCGTAGCAAAGCTCTCGCTTTAAAAGAGACAGCAACCATATACCCCCTGTTACTTCACGGGTGCACCGGAAAGAGCTCTCTCTAGGTCCTCCGCTCTTTTTGTTTCAATATCAATGCTGAAGAGGGAACACGAATTTTCCCGTGACTCTAAAATAGAGGAGAAAGACGAGCCATTGCACTTGAACTGAAGCTCGCGGCGCCTCCACGATTGGGCCTTCCGGAAAGAAGACGAAGGGAAGTGGAGCAGTCTCCTGGTCGATGGGTGCCGTAGTGCTCCGGCTGCTACCACCGTTCTCCCAAGAGGCTTCCTCAGCGACGGCTTCGAATCCCAGTGCCATGAATACTGCTGCTACATCTGCGGGCCCTCCCCGAAGCCACGACAGGGGGAAAGACCAAGCGCCCTGCCTCTCGGCTTGGTCTACAGCCACGTCACCAAAAGGGGGAGTCGATGGCCGCCATGTTGCACAGCACCTCGTCCGGGGTCAGGTTTACGCTTCGATGCCAGCAACACTCCTCGGCTGTCCACTGCGTTCGCCGGTCGCCAAGATGGCAGCCTACAGCTGCACGCTGGTCCTGGTGGTGGTGATGGCTGCACACGGCGTTTCGCTCGGGCCGAGGAGGGATCGTCAGGTGGGCCTCGGGGCACAACACCCTGCTACTATGGCACGGAAGACCATGGCGAACATTTTGTTCGACCATGTCAACGCGTCCTTTGCCCCGGCTGGTGCCCATGTTTTGGCTGCGGCCCCGTCTCCCGCCAGCTGACGCTCTTCTTGGGCGTCGTCATGAGCGGGTGGGGCGAGCCCGCGTTGAGCTGAGCGGGCGACGAGTACCTGCTGCGCCTGCTGGGCTGGGTGCCTTGCTCACATGACTACAAGACTGGTTTTTTATTTTTAGTGTGTTTTTATTTTTCTTCGTAACATGTGCTGTTTAGATCTCATAACTGCCAATTGTCACCAAATAATAAATACTGATGGAAATTTTTGTTTCACCCATGTGTGGTCTTTAAAAGCCTTACTATACTATTCTCTTCTGCCATTTCTGAGTGACTGGTTGATGAAGACTATTATTAGCAATGAAAGCAGGCATGAATGGCGAATTAGACGGCCGGAAGCTCTTAAGCCCCGGTGGCCTACGCGGCCGAGGGCACTACTGCCGTTTGAACGGCAGTTCCGCTGCCCGGTTGGAGCTGAAGGGTTAGAAGAACAGCGACGGCTGATCGCCCAGGCGGTTGACATGCTCGGCCTTGAAAATTATGGCCGAATAAATGTATACTACTACTACTACTACTACTACTACTTTTGCTGCTACTACTACTACTACTACTACTTTTGCTGCTGCTGCTACTACTACTACTACTACTACTACTACTACTACTACTACTACTACTACTACTACTACTACTACTACTACTACTACTACTACTAGGAATACACTACAGTGCAGCTAGTGTAGTCAGTGTACGTAAAAATGGGTAGTGTAGCCAGTGTAGGTTAAAAAATTGCCCGAGTAGTAGTACTAGTATACCTTTATTCGGCCATAATTTACTGCCCGAGCATGTCAATTGCCTGGGCGACCAACCGTCGCTTTTTACACAGTGTAGCGAATATAGCATGGCTCACTTTTTTCTTTGCCAGAGTAAAAAAAATGTAGCTCCGCTGACCTACACAAATGCATTTCTTTTACGCGTAGTGTAGCACGAGAACTACACTTTCTACACCGCTTTGTTTAGGGGTGTAGGCTTCCAGACAAAGAAGAAGGCGCGTGTTTCAAACGCACACTGCCATTTTATGGCGGTAAATGCCGCGATCGGTTGCTGCGCAGCCTGGCAAGTCTGCGAAGTTCATCCGCCTGGACGACGGATTCCAATGATTCCGCCGCGACTCGCGGCGGATTGCTATGACCACGAAATCCAAACCTGGGCCGTCCAGCAGGTCTCGGCGGCTCTTGAAAGACAAAGGCCGAGCGAAACCCATGAAATGTTGCCCCTCGGGGCGACCGACCGCGGGAGTAACATGCTCTGTAGTTGAGTAGAGACCATCCGCTGAGAAGACGTGTGGGCCCGCGTCGCGGCGCCATTTAGTCATGCATGGCGTCGTTCCGCAGGCGACTAAATAAAGTTGTTTCCTCCTCCTCCTTCTGCACGAGGCAGCATTATACCGGTGCACCCAAGCGTTGAAGACCAGTGGCAACCTTACCTTCAACGAAGGTGAAATCGACTGAAAGTGCGTGATTTTTGTCTGCTGGATGCTACTTCGCGTTTAGGTGAGCCGCGTTCGTTCAGTTGGTATCGGCGCTGGCGGACCCACATGAGAAATGTAAATTTGCATACAGGGTCATCTGCGTATCTATGTATGGTAGCGCGAAGCTCCCTACGCTTACAGTACCGTATTTCACGTCTGTGTATTAATACGGCGGCGTCTCAAAGCGATGGGGCAGCCCGCTGGCTTAGAGCAGGGAAACAGCCATCGAAAGTCACACCCCATATGCCACGGAACACCGGTTTCAAAGCAGCGCAGAACGCTGTTCTAGTCACGACAGAAGCATGGATGCTTGGTATTTTGTGCGAGGAACTCGTCGTCGACCCTTCGTCCGACGATGAACTTACTGTGCAAGAAAGTTAGCGACAGCTGCGTGATATGTTCCATGCACCCACTGAGCAGATGATACATATCTGTGTGTTGCGCTCCTTTTGAGGGAAAACAAAAATCTCCTTTGCATTTCTGTGCCCTAATGTATGCAACGCGGAAACGGTTTGCAGGATATATTTCTTCATTTAATCTTATAGCCAACTACAACTCTAAACTTCAGAGGTTGTCGTCTGCTCACGAGGACGACTGCGCCTTCGTACCGCGCTATTGACTGACGCTCGTGCAAAAGATTGCAGTGCCTCACGTCATAGTTTTAGCCCCGCCCTCCACTCGCCTACACGAGCTTGCATGGTTAGCTCAGTGTAGGTTCAAACAATGGCCCTACTACTAGTACTACAGAGTGGTATGTGTTGTGGGTATGTGTTGGTATGCAGGTGGCGTCTGGCATGTTGATGGCCCTTGGACCGCATCTTGTGTCTCGCCGGGTACCTGCGGCAGTCCAGTCGGTAGGCTAGTGTTATTTCTCGTTAGTTGGTGTGCGTATCGTTGTAAGCACGCTTGGCATGCCCTCCTGCCTCTTCCCGGTAGGCTAATTCGCGGGCGGTGTTATGGGCGGAAGTGTTGTGGGGCGGTGGTGAAGAAGGCAAGCCTGACGGCTGTCTTGGCCACCTCTGTGTCAATTGCGCGTTGTGTGCAACTAGTGAGGCGATGCCGTTCCAGTCTGTCACCACCGCTCTCGTAACAGGGCAGAGTCCGCCGCATCCTCGTATACTGCACTTGGACTCTTCTTTTGACGGCCTCTGCTCATTCTTTTGACGGCCTCTGCCCCATCACCCCCTCCCCTACCCGAGAGGACTGGGAGGCGGCTCTGCTCGGCTGCCAGGAACTATCGGCCCAACAGGCCCTGGTTCGGCGGACCACCGCAGCGGTCAGGACCAACGGGGTCCTGGAGTAAGGGACTCCGCCTTGTATTGTAAGGGGCGAGACTCACTAGGGGCCTCTCCCCGAGCACCTCTCTTTATATATAGCTAAATAAATGCTTTTCACCACCATCACCGTCTGCGTCTTCATGGTACCGTTCGGTGAATGTGTTTGCAACTTGCTTAAAATGAAAATTGGTTTTTGAGGAAACGAAATGCCGCAGTAGCTCTCCCAATTTTTTTTTTGGATTCTAGAACATTTATTGCATCGAGAGCAGGTTGTAGGAGACACATACTAGATGGCCGTTAGCCCATGGCTGGTGGCGACCTCATTGGCCCGCTCGATTGCCCATGCTTGAATCTTAGGGCCCGAGCTGATCAGCACGGCCTCCTACCGCTCGGGAGAAGGGAGCGTTATCAACTCGGCCGGAGGCGGATCATTTGCGCAGTTCCACAGAATGTGGTTGTATGTGGGCCTTTCACCACATTTATGGAATTTTGGGTCGTACTGGCCAGGGTACATGAGGGCAAGCATTGCCGGATTCAGAAGGGAGCGTGTTTGCAGTCGGCGCCAGGTAACTTCCTGCGCTTTTGTTAATCAGGCAACTTCCTGCGCTTTTGTCAACGATTTGTTGGGAAGGGGGATATGCGCGCCTCTCCAGCCTAAAGTGATGGGTGATGTCATGAAATGAGATCAACCCGTCCCTCGTGAAATTCGGGTCGGAGGGCGCGCTCACTGCCCGGTCGACGAAACCTCGGGCTTGCGAGTGAACCGCCTCGTTCCCTGGATTAGACGAGTGGGCCGGGACCCAGATCAGTTCAACTTCTCTAATCAGAAGGGGGTGTTTTGAAGGATGCGGAATGAGGCAGATGTGATACGGCCCTTCGCAAAATTGCGAATGGTTGTTTTGGAGTCGCTGAATATAATATCAGCACATGTGTTTGCTACAGCTAAGGATATTGCCGCTTCCTCCGTCGTCTCGGAGGAGGTGGTTTCTATCAACGCTGCCGCCAACGGGGCGCCGTTCCCGTTCACCGCGACCAGTGCAAACGCTTTTCTCGGTATCTCGGTGGACACCTGAACCGGGCCGTAAGGGAAGGGACAAGGGAGCAAGTGAAAGAAGAAAAGGAAGAAGAGATGCCGTAATGGTGGTTTCCAGAATTATTTCCAACATCTGGGGATCTTCAACGTGCACTGACATCGCACAGCACATGGGCGCCTTTTGCGTTCCGCTTCCATCGAAACGCGGCCGCCGCGGTCAGGTTCGAACCCGGGTACTCCGGCTCAGTAGAGCGCCCTAATCACGAGCCACCGCGGCGGGTCCACATGAAAGTTAAGGTGCACATTCCATGGAATTGAGGTGACCAGGAGGCGAGCTGGGATGGTCCGAGGACGGGTGGTTTTAAGCCGCGTCTTGCCTTCGGGGTGAATACCATCAGCTACAAATAGCTGATGCAGTGTTTCTTGAAAATAATGAATTCTATGGTATTCCTCACCACAGCTCATACTTATGCTAATGCATTTGAACATTGCATGGAAATGAGACCGCCGACACTGAAGCAAGGAGCGCCTTCAGCAGTGGCCTGCGTACAGCTGTACCGTTCTCTATAGTGGACACAACTTGTCTCCTTTCGGAATTGATGAGGAGGGCGACGGCTAGGTACTGGGCCCTGCCAGACACCCGCCACATCCGCCTTAAACGGCTAGATCCGACGATGACCTTTTCAGTTGCTCGCGGAATACCTCGCCCTATTGCATGCGTTATCCGTAGACTACGTTTAAACGTGGCATTCACGCGTAAATACTTGCACTTAATAGGACAAGCGGACTCCCCGGAATGTACCACAAGTGCCGTGCTAGAGACTATAGAACATGTTTTAGTGGCGTGTCCAGCGTATGCACGTGAAAGACTCATACTCGCATCTGCTCTGAAGCCTATGGACACATCGCTCCTCTCTGAGGATTTGATCCTCGGCGCTTGGCCAGATAGTTTTAGAACTGTAAAGGCAACGCGAGCGCTCTCACGATTTTTGAGCGACACGGACCTTGTCTCGCGTTTGTGATGTCAGAAAGTGTGCCTTGTTTTTCATCTGCCTCCTCCCATCATCATCGTCCCCCATCGTGACCTTCTTTTATCTCCTCTTCCCGTCCCCCAGAGCAGAGTAGCAGGCCAGATATTTATTTTTCAGGCCAACCTCTCTGCCTTTCCTATCAATAAACCCTCTCTCTCTCTCTCTTGAACATCCACGTTAATACTGTCGCCCACATTAGGCGCTCTTTTTTACTAGATTTCACTTCACCATAGCCACTAAGTTCAACGGTTCCGACCCAAAAGTTACCCCTAGGCAGGAAAACCGCGTCAGACAGGTTCTTTCATTTCCTTTCTCCATTCTGCCTGCTATCCTTTATTTCCGCTGCCCCAGCTCAGGTGCTTCAGTATCGATGGCAGATGCCGGGGCTAGCGAAAATCTTTTCCTTCCTCTTTACTATTATTTTAATAAGCAACCACTACCACCGCCACCACCACCAGGTTACGGAAAGACGAAGGCAGCAACGAACTCGGGCAGATGTAATGGGCCCTCCAAGAGGCCGCCTAGGTAGTGCTAGATTACGCTCGGGAGTGTGGTCTGGAATGCGCTCCAAACAATCAGAACTCTTACAGATTAGAAAGGATAGAAACTTAGGCGCGAACATGCAAATTTACGTTAACAACACCCAGATACTGGTGGTGGAGACGCTTCGCGTATTCGGATTACCAATTCATAACCTTTGTAACAATGCCACGGCATTGCAAAAAATAAAGTCCACCTGCGAACAAATTAGTAGGATTATTGGCAGGATATCCGGCAAGGACGGTGGACTTCTCAAAAAAGAAACCGTTAGCCTTGTTCAGGCGTTCATCGTCAGTCGCATGGTGTATGTGGCGCCCTACCTAAAGCTTAGGAAGAACGACCGCGGGAACCTCGACGCGATGATTCGGGCGACGGTTAAAAAGGCGCTAGGACTCCCGGCCAAAGCGTCTACGGAGCACCTGCTCCAACTTGGTGTCCACAACTCGGTGGAGGAGCTGATTCAGGCCCATAAAACAAGCCAAATTGCGAGGCTGTCGATGGCTGACAAGTCCCCTGGGAACTCAATCTCGCGCTGCTGGCAACCACCGAACGCAGAGTCGACATGCCGGAGGCATGGAAAAATACTTCAGTTAAGCCGCTCCCCAAAAATCTGAATTGGGAGTGTAATCAGGGAAGGCGTCAAGCCAGGGCAGCATTTATGCAACATTACTACGGGAATATACTACGTGGATTCAGCGGGTACACCCGAGGAGGGCATCTGCACCATTGCGGTGATGCACGAGGGAAGGCAGGTGAAAGGGCTCTCGGTAAAAGCTAGTGACGCGCTAACGTTGGAGGAAGTGGTGATTGCACCGGCCGCCACCCACTCACCCACTCCGACGCAGCGTACATAATGTCGGACTCGCAGCAGGCCTGCTGAAATTACGTGCGGGGTAGGATAGCGCCACTGGCCCGGAGAATACAATCGGCATTTGATAGCAATTAGGATTGAGTGATTAGTAAAAAAACAAATAGCACGGGTGTCCGGTCACCAGGGGGTTGAGGGGAACGAGGTCGTTCACGTGGCTGCCCGAGCGTATCTTCCTCGGGGTTCCACTCAATCTCCCGGTTCTGCCGCGGCAATCATACCAATCCCGCAAATCTCTCACACGGGTATTACGACCCTTCTGCGCCTCTAAAGAAGGGTACTTCCCGGACACGCCAAGGGTCTCGACAGAACCGAGAAGTGCAACCTTAGACGGCTCAAAACCGGGTCTTTCTTAAATCCCGCTATACTAAAACACGTGGACCCTACATTCACGGGCAGGTGCAAATTCTGCGGGTAGCATACGTACCTATACAACATGGTGTGGGCCTGCCAGTACAACACACATATAGCCGTTATAAGTCAGCCAACTAGGGAGGCCTGGAAGGCGGCCCTGTCCAGCTCGGACCTGGAGGCCCAGCGGGCCCTAGTCCAGACAGCAAGGGCAGCAGTGGTGGCCAATGGCGTCCCGGAAAAGGGGCTGCTACCCAGCGCAACAACCATACCCACGTCCCATTCCCAAGTCAGTACAGTGCAGCAATAAATATTTTACCCCCTACAACACCCTATTGCCTCATGGTTGCACCAGCAAGAGCTCTCTCTAGGTCCTCCGCTCTTTTCATTTCAATATCAATGCCGAAGCGGGAACACGAATTTTTCCGTGACTCTACACAGAGGAGAAAGAGAGCCATTGCGGCTGAACTGAAGCTCGCGTCGCCTCCACGATTGGGCCTTCCGGAAAGAAGTCGAAGTGAAGTGAAACAGTCTCCCGTACGTCAAGTACTTCAACAAAGTACGCTGTTCTCCTCCTGGTGGGTGTCCGCTGACGTGTCCTTGCTGGCTGCTGCTGTTCTGTGCTTCTCCTGGTGGTTCCGGCTTGTTCATCATTGGTGAGCCCGTACTACGTTGGGGGATTTTGGCCAAGGCGTAGGTGAGTCGGCGGCGTTCGTAGAGTTCATTGGCGTTGGCAACTTAGCTATAATTGGTTTTTGGGCAAAGGAAATGGCACACAATCTGTCTCATATCGTTGGACACCTGAACCACCCCGTAAGGGAAGGGATAAAGGAGAGAGTGAAAGAAGAAAGGGACAGAGAGATGCCGTAGTGGATGGCTCTGGAATAATTTCGACCTCCTGGGGAACTTTAACGTGCATTGACAACGCACAGCACACGGCCGCCTTAGCGCTTTTCCTCCATAAAAACGCAGCCACCACGGTCGGTTTCGAACCCGAGAACTCCGGTTCAGTAGCCGAGCGCCCTAACCACTGAGCCACCGCGGCGGGTTAAAAAAATGGCAGTGGCTTAGCTCGGCTATGCCAGGATATATGTAGAGAAAGCAAGTGTGAAACTCCCCGGTTGGGCTTGTTCACATATTCCACAACGTATGAAGCACAGGTATAAACGCCCAGTATGAAGTGTAGGTCCATAATTGATTTCAGCACCGAGGCTGTCCAAGGATTGAAGGGGTCGTGTCACTCTTACGCCTATTCTCTAGGCTAACGGCACGTTGTTCTTCGGTTTCTTGAGCCCGCCGCTGAAGTCTCTTCGTCGCATTCCATCGCTCATCACGGGCCTGTCTTCAGTGAAGCAGGACTCAGGTCTCTTCTCCGGCTGCTGTCGCTGCTGCTAGCGGTCGAGACACCGGACGTTAAACGTGCCTGTCTCGCGTCGGCATATTCACGGCGGTGTTTAGCCAGTCGTTCGGCGCGTTGTTCGTCTGTTTCCGGGGCGATTCGTTTCTTATCTCGTTCGGTTGTCGATTCCAGGCCTCCTCCAGCTTATCAGAATTTTCGCCGTCCATATATACTGTCGCCTCAACTGTGATTGCGGCGCACGCCAGCTCTCCTTTTCAATCCTGTCACATCTTATCAGGCATGCGACGCAGCTGTCGAAGCGAGCGGAGGCGAGCGCAACGACGAGGAACGCGGTGTCACGTCCTACCAAACGGCGGCGGCGGCGAGCGGCGTGGTGTGACGTCATGCCAGATGGCGCGGCGAGCGCGCAAACCACTGTAACCTTCCGCGACGAGACGCGCGTTGTGACGTCACGTGCCTCGATGGAGTACCGCCACGGCGAAATCGCGAGTTTGCGGCCGGCAAATAAAGCTTTCGCTTTAAAAGGCCGTTCATTTTCACGAAAGGAAAAGCGCACAGCCGGCTCCGTGGGTCAGTGGAGACCTCAATTTCGCTTTCACGTACGTGGCGTTGGTATCCAGCTGCAAAAGCCTGCTTTGATTGCGCTCAGCACACTGGATAGGCAGCGCGCCCTCCCTGCCACCCTAGGAGGTGGCATGCAGTTAATGGTTGATCGCGAGAGACTGATCACCAAATGAACGCTGACCCGCCGCGGTGGCTCAGTGGTTAGGCGCTCGGCTACTGATCCGGAGTTCCCGGGTTCGAACCCGACCGCGGCGGCTGCGTTTTTATGGAAGCAAAACGCTGAGGCTCCCGTGTGCTGTGCGATGTCAGTGCCCGTTAAAGATCCCCAGGCGGTCGAAATTATTCCGGAGCCCTCTACTTCGGCACCTCTTTCTTCTTTAACTCCATCCTTTTCCCCTTCCCTTACGACGTGTTTGAGGTGTCCGCCGATATTTGAGACAGATACTGCACCATTTCCTTTCCCCCAAACCAATTATTATTATTATTATTAATGAACGCTGCGTCCTAGCTATATCTGCAGTGCCGCATGTCACCCACAACGATGTCAGCGGTAATGCATTCAGGCGACATCTCCCTCTCTCTCTCTCTCAGTTATGCGCCCAGAACATTAGAGAGTTTTAGTTTCACGTACGTAGAGGGTTCACGTACGCAAACGTGAGAAGTCTACGTAGCCTGCACGCAGGTGGTTTGAAACCCTTATAGTTACACGTACGCGAAACACGCCGCGCGTTACTCCTAGCGCCATCTACTAAGAAACACAGACACTGGTTGTAGCCAAAATCATCCAAGACAAGTCATTAAGCGAAGCCATTCATAGCGAGACCGTTGCTATGACGACGACTAACGCTACTTCGTCAGGCTTAGCAGCTGAAAAATCGCCCTTCTGTCTGAAAAACAAAAGCTATTTGTCGCTTGAAACCTTATGCGAGGGTAAGAATGGGCAAATCGAAGGCGAATACAGCAGTTTAGAATACAATACCGCCTCGAGGGATTAGCGACGAAGCTGTTATCGCCGCGAAGCGGCGGGCAGGGTGCCGCCATGTTTGTCAACGCTACGTACGCAAGCAACGCAAAGACCGCAACGTAAAAATCCGAATCTCACGTCCGTACGTGAGACTCGCGCATACCCTTTGCGTTCTGCGCATGCGCACTGGTCACACGTAAGAGCTCTACGTACGTGAAGCCCCTACGTACGTGAAGCTAAAACACTCTATTAATAATTTTTTCCTTCCTCACGTCCCCGTCGGCACTAATCTGTGGTACCATTCTGATTTTGGAATCTTCATAAAGGGGGCTGGCGCGAACGCCGAGCCCCCGCTACCAAAAATTACATGCCCCATCTACTCCGATTAGGAGTAGTGGCGTGCTTCAGCCCGCCGCAGTGCAATGGCAGGCCTCAACACGGAGCCCCGACCTTGCTGATCGCCGGAGACTCAGCACCAGGTAAGTATGCGAAAGATCGACGGAAATCGGATGTCATGCGATTCATACCTCTTTTCAGTACCAGTGGCCAATACTGTTCTTATGAAGTTCGTGTTTCCGCATTAGGCGCAATTTTGCTAAAAAAGCAACAGCGGGACGGGGATGGACAGCAGACAGGAAGTAGTAGCTGAAGTTACCCTAATAAATGATTTTAACAACAAGAAACAAAATAAATTATGTGTTAGATGTGCGCACCTTGCAACGAAATCGAGTTGCGCGTTGGGCAGCGTCCACGTAATTGGCAGCCACCCGTCTGCGTGTGGCCCGGGGAACGACGGGTGCGTCACGGAATCGCGACGAGTGATGTGTGTGACGGATGCGGTGCAGTGGAAACACTAGAACACCTGCTCCTTCACTGTGCCGCGTTCGCCGATGCTCGTCGCGATATGCTCGCGGCCTATAGGGCGTAAGGCATACTACCAGGCTCCATCAAGACGCTATTGTGGCCGCAGGGCAGTGCGCGCACTCGTGAGCGAACTTCGGTGAGCCTCTGTGCATTCCTCGAACACACGGGCTTGACGTCCCGTCTGTTCTCCGTCAGGTAGTTACACACAGTGACCGAACGCCCCGCGAGTTCTACCTTGATTAATAACTGGGCGCCCCACTCCAGTTGTAGCCAACACAGTGCTGTGCGCGTGTGTTTTTAATTCCTCTAAAATGAACTAATCACGCGCGCAACCTGGACACATTTCTTGTTGTGCAAATATATAGTTTGTACATATTACTTCTCCCCCTATCCTCTCTTCCTGTCCCCTCACCTCTTTCATTTCATTTCTCCATTCTGCCTGCTATCCTTTATTTCCGCTGCCTCAGCTCAGGTGCTTCAGTATCGATGGCAGATGCCGGGGCTAGCAAAAATCTTTTCCTTCCTTTTTACTATTATGTTAATAAAAAAACCACTACCACCACCACCAGCTACCCGTCTTCCAGCTTGTTTCAATTGAATGAAAAAAAAATTGAAAATTGGTTTGTGGGGAAAGGAAACGACACAGTATTTGTCTCTCATATCGGCGCACACCTGAAGCGCGCCGTAAGCTGGTGGTACTGGTATTGGTTCTGGTGGTGGTAGTGGTGGTGGTCGTAGGGTAGGGATAAATGAGGGAGTGAAAGAAGAAAGGAAGAAAGAGGTGGCATAGTGAAGGACTCCGGAATAATTTAAACCACCTGGGGATCTTTAACGTGCACTGATATCGCACAGCACACGGACGCCATAGCGTTTCGGCTCCATCGAAACGCGGCCGCCGCGGTCGGGTTCGAACGTGGTAACTCCGGATGAGTAGCCGAGCGCACTAACCAGCTGAGCCACCACGGCAACCCCGAACTGTCAATACGCCTTAAAGAGCGCGCCCTAACCACTGAGCCACCATGGCTACCCCGAACTGTCACTCCGCCTTAAAGAACCTGCCCACCGCGGTGGCTCAGTGTTAGGCGCTGGGCTACTGATCCAGAGTTCCTCTAAAATGAACTAATCACGCGCACAACCTGGACACATTTCTTATTGTGTAAAATAGTTTGTGTATATTACTTCTCCCCCTATCCTCTCTTCCTGTCCCCTCACCTCTTTCATTTCATTTCTCCATTCTGCCTGCTATCCTTTATTTCCGCTGTCCCAGCTCAGGTGCTTCAGTATCGATGGCAGATGCCAGGGCTAGCAAAAATCTTTTCCTTCCCTTTTACTATTATTTTGATAAACAACCACTACCACCGGGTTCGACCCCTACCACGGCGGCTGCTTTTCGATTGAGGGGATACGCTAAGCCGCCCGTGCGCTGTGCGATGTCAGTATACATTAAAAATCCCCAGGTGGCCGAAATGGTTGCGGAGCTCTCCACTACGGCGCCTCTTTCTTCCTTTATCCTTTCACTCCCTCCTTTATGCCTTGCATTACGGCGCGGTATAGGTGACAGCGATATGTGAGACAGATACTGCGCCATTTCCTTTCCCCAAAAACCAAATTACTCTATGGTACCCCTTTATTCTTTTCCCCTTCGTTCACTCCCTCCTTTATCCCTTCCCTCACGGCGTGGTTCAAGTGTCCACCGGTATATGTGAGACAGTTACTGGGCATTTCCTTTCCTGATAGCATATGATAACTGTTATTGCCCAACAGAAAAGGGGTAGCCAGAGGGCTACCCATCTAGACGACGGCCGAAAGGTCTTGACTCTCGGCGCCTGCTTCGGCCAGTCGGACGAGTTATAGCTGAGTAGCCGGGTCGGAGCTGAGTCGTAAGGTCTCCCACTGGTCTTTCGTCTTTATGCCTCGTCCCTACCGGAGGGCATGAGGACATTCCCGTAGTATGTGGTCCAAGGTGGCCCTCAATTGCTCTGGGTGCATAAGGCTCCAGAGGGCCGGGTTTGGAAATGTGTAAGGTTATAACCGGCGCCAGCTGATGGCTTGGCATCTGGTCGAGGATCTATACGCTGGAGGAAGTCTAGCTCGTTGCAAATAATAATAATGATGTTAAAAATAAGCATAATAATAATAATTTATTTTGTCACCGTCAGTAGCAAATACAGGAAAGACAGGCCGGTCTAAGTCTTTAGATGGCTTGTAGGACCGGGCCCAGAAAAATAGTGACAGAAAAGCATGACTCATGCGTATATGGACGAAGAAAGCAAAATAACAATAAACATGAAAAAGACCACACTAAAAATTAGTAAGTCCATTCAAAACAATACTGAAAAGAGCATACAGGCGCAAAGTCTAACAAGGCGAAACAGATTGCACTAATCCTAAAACTAATTTTTCCATTCATTCTTCAATAATTATTTCAACTTGCCTCTAGAGCTAGCCGTAAAGATTTCTTCTGGCAGTTTGTTGAGAGTAGCCGGAACATAAGCGCAATGCCTGGCCGCACCATACCTCGCGTTTGATCGAAGAACAATGTAAGGTTATGTTTTCCAAGTTTCTCGTCGGGTAGTTTCCTGTTTAAATTCACTGTACCAATAGTGCTTAAAGACAACAGTATCAATGAATAATGATTTGAAGATTGGGAGCCCTAGTTCACGGAAGATATTTTCAGGTGACAATATGGGTCTGTTGTACGCAACGTTTTTGAGAACGTTCTTTAAAATGCTGTCGACCCTGCATACCCAACGATCCGAGCAAAAGGCAAAGACGGTAATACCGTATCTTAAGACACTGTACGCCAAAGCATCTTTATCGAGCACTGACATCGCAGGGCGGTCAAAATTACTCGGAAGCCTTCTCTACGGCACATCTTTCTTTCTTCTTTCACAAACACCTTCCTCCCTTCCCTTACCACTCGGAGATCTTTAACGTGTACTGACATCGCACCCGGCGTGGTGTGGCTCAGTCGTTAGGGCGCTCGGCTACTGTTCCGGAGTACCCGGGTTCGACCCCGACCGCGGAGGCCATGTTTCGATGGAGGCGAAATGCAAACACGCCCGTGTGCTGTGCGATGTCAGTGCACGTTAAAGATCCCCAGGTGGTCGAAATTATTCCAGAGCCCTCCACTACGGCACCTCTCTCTTTCTTCTCTCGGTCCCTCCTCTATCGCTTCGCTTACGGCGCGGATCAAATGTTAGTCGAGATGTGAGACAGATACTGCGGTGGCTCAGTGGTTAGAACGCTCGACTACTGATCCGGAGTTCCTGGGTTCGAACCCGACCGCGGCGGCTGCGTCTTTATGGAGGAAAAACGCTAAGGCGCCCGTGTGCTGTGCGATGTCAGTGCACGTTAAAGATCCCCAGGTGGTCGAAATTATTCCGCAGCCCTCCACTACGGCACCTTCTTCTTTCACTCCCTCCTTTATCCCTTCCCTTACGGCGCGGTTCAGGTGTCCAACGATATATGAGACAGATACTGCGTCATTTCCTTTCCCCCAAAACCAATTAAAAAAAAAATACTGCGCCATTTGCGCCATTTGAAAATTTGTTCGGGGGAAACCCCCAAAATTTTTTCCTTTTTCTGACATCGTATTACACACTGGCGCCTTTTGCATTTCGACTCAATTTAAACGCGGCCGCAATGGCCGGGTTCGAACCCGGCTACACCGGCTCAGTAGCTGAGCCCAGTAACTGAGCTTCTGTTGTTGTTGCGACTTCAGGAATAATGAAAATATTTGGAGGACGCTTAAGCTTCGCCTTTAAGAGCAGGATGCGACAGCGTGTTTAAGCATTGCCAAGGAATCCACGGAACGCCATCGTTCTTCGGTGCGACCCCTTGCCCGGACAATTTAAGGCCAAAGTAGAAGACTGGGCGAGTTGGTAAGTACTCATACTGAAAAACAGCGCACACAATACACGGACGAAGTTGTCGTTTCTTTTCTTCGTCCCTGTATTGTGCGCTGTTTTTCAGTGTCAATTTAAGGAAGAGAACATATCTTAGTGGACACTTGAACCGCGCCGTAAGGCAAGGAAAATGAAAAAAAAAATTAATGAAAGGAAAGGATGCCTGCCTCACATACCTCTGTGGACACCCGAACCACGCCATATGGGAAAGAAAATGAAATGAAAATTGATTTTAAGGAAAGGAAGTGACGCGTCTAACATCTCTCTTTTTTGGGCGCAGTGGGGCCGTGCGGGCACGCAGGAATCACGCGGTGAGCGGTGAACGCGCACATCCAAAGCGCGTTCACCACGATGCTTGCGGCTTGCTGCCCGTTCGTTCGGCGCGGATGCTATGCTTGCTTTCGTGGTGTCGGGTTTGTCGAGAACGATGTGCCGACGAACCACGACTGCAACTCGAGTCCCGCGCGTTTCGGCAAGGCGCCTGGCAGCGCTTCTACGTGGTTTGCCGCTCCGCGCGTCCGTTTCAGCGTACCTAGCAGAGCGAGTTGTCTAAAGGCGCGCTCACATTAGCGGGAAAACGCGCAACGCAGAACGTTTTCCGCGCGCCGCTTCCCGCACAAGCCGGTTGTTCTCCCGCGGACAGCCTGCTGTGCCGTCCCGCAGAGCGATGGGTCCGGTACAGGCGCGCTCACATTAGCGGGAAAACGCGCAACGCCGGGCGTTTTCCGCGTGCCGCTTCCCGCGCAAGCCGGTTTTTCTCCCGCGGACAGCCTGCTGTGCCGTCCCGCGGAGCGATGGGTTCGGTACCTATTTTTCCCGTGCCGGTGACCAGAACAGCCAATGGGCGCCGACCGTGAACCGTGACGTCGGTCCCAGTTCAGTGACCCCGTCGGCGGAGGCGGAGGCTGCGCGCGTCCGGCCGGCCGGCCGGGCACTCGGCGGCTGCTTTGCCAGGGCGACGGGAGGGGAGCTAGCAGGGCGCGCTTTCCAGTCTTCTCTGGTGTCACGTGACTATCCCCTTCTCTTTCTGCTCGTTCGGGTCCTCCCTCAGCGCCTCCTCTCTCCACATTCCAAGACAACCGCAGCGAGAAAACGCGCGCAGTGTGAGCGTCATTCTGAGGAGCTGCGAGGCAGCGTCGACGTTGACGCTGTGCCGGCGCGGGAAGCTTCCCGCTAGTGTGAGCGCGCCTTAAGGGGCGCTCACATTAGCGGGAAAACGCGCAACGCCGGGCGTTTCCCGCGTGCCGCTTCCCGCCCAAGCCGGTTTTTCTCCCGCGGACAGCCTGCTCTCCCGTCCCGCGGAGCGATGGGTTCGGTACCTATTTTTCCCGTGCCGGTGAGCGAGGACAGCCAATGGGCGCCGACCGTGAACCGTGACGTCGGTCCCAGTTCAGTGACCCCGTCGGCGGAGGCGGCGCGCTGCGCGGCCGGCCGGCCCCGGCCGGCCGGGGCACTCGGCGGCTGCTTTGCCAGGGCGACGGGAGGGGAGCTAGCAGGGTGCGCTTTCCAGTCTTCTCTAGTGTCACGTGACTATCCCCTTCTCTTGCTGCTCGTTCGGGTCCTCCCTCAGCGCCTCCTCTCTCCACATTCCAAGACAACCGCAGCGAGAAAACGCGCGCAGTGTGAGCGTCACTCCGAGGAGCTGCGAGGCAGCGTCGACGTTGACGCTGTGCCGGCGCGGGAAGCTTCCCGCCAGTGTGAGCGCGCCTTTAACGGGCAAGGCGTCGCGCCGAACGGGCATGGCGTTCCGTGGACCCCCTGGCAGTGCTGCAACGCTGTCGCGTTCTACTCTTGTTGTTGTTGTTGTTGCTTTGGTGACATGGCACATACCCACGACGGGCAATTGGCCAGGGTTTAGTGGGAGACCACATAGAGTAGGGTAAACTATTGTCAAGCTAATGATTGTGCCTTGGGTGGAAAATTAAAGGCGAAGCTTCAGCGTCCTCCAATTTTTCAGCCGCGTCTTGCCTTCGGGGTGAATCTCATCAGCTAGAAATAGCTGTTGGAGTGTTTCTTGAAATTTCTGAAGAATTCTATGGTATTTCTCATTCGCAGTTAATACAGTAATTCACTTGAACATTCATGCTAACGTTATTGCCCAGATTAGACGCTCTTTTTACTAGATTTCACTTCAGCGTAGCTAGCAAGTCCAACTTTTCTGATCCAAAAGTTGCCCCTAGGCAGGAAAACAGCGTCAGACAGGTCACGAAAAAAAAAGGCAGCAATTAACTACCCTCACGGGTGCACCGGGAAGAGCTCTGTATAGGTCCTTCGCTCTTTTTATATGAATAGAGTGTTTTAGTTTCACGTACGCAGAGGGTTCACGTACGCAAACGTGAGAAGTCTACGTAGCCTGCTCGCAGGTCGTTTGAAACCCTTATAGTTACACGTACGCGAAACATGCCGCGCGTTACGCCTAGCGCCATCTACTAAGAAACACAGACACTGGTTGTAGCCTAAATCATCCAAGACAAGTCATTAAGCGAAGCCATTCATAGCGAGACCGTTGCTATGACGACGACCAACGCTACTTCGTCAGGCTTAACAGCTGAAAAATCGCCTTTCTGTCTGAAAAACAAAAGCCATTTGTCACTTGAAACATTATGCGAGGGTAAGAATGGGCAAATCGATGGCGAATACAACAGTTTAGAACACGACATCGCGTCGAGGGATTAGCGACGAAGCTGCTATCGCTGTGAAGCGGGCGGGAAGGGTGCCGCCATGTTTGTCAACGCTACGTACGCAAGCAACGCAAAGACCGCAACGTAAAAATCCGAATTTCACGTACGTACGTGAGTCTCGCGCATTCCCGTTGCGTTCTGCGCATGCGCACTGGTCACCCGTAAGAGCTCTACGTACGTGAAGCCTCTACGTACGTGAAACTAAAACTCTCTAATATCAATGCAGAAGAGGGAACACAAATTTTTCCGTGACTAAAAGAGAGGAGAATGACGAGCCATTGCCCGTGAACTGAAGTTCGCGGCGCCTCTACGATTGGGAACAGCTCCAGAGCGAAGACGAGGGATTGGCTAAGTATTGGGTGGGTGGTCCTGTTTTCCTTTTTACCCTGTGCCTTTGCACCTTTTTTTCTTGCGTGGATAACGCACGCGGTGAGTTTGTAAATCTGAGGTAATGTTTTCGCAGTCTCTCGGCCAGGGGAGCTCCCCCTCGCCGGCTGCCTTACCGCCTCATGAGATGATTCTGGAAGCTTTTCAACTCCGGCGTCCGCAGCATTCCTGTGGCGCTGGTGCCAATGGATGGTGGCGCTACCAAAATTAACAATCCACGGCCTGTTCGAGCTGCTCTGCAGGCGGCCACTTCACTTTATGAGGCAATCACTGAGGTAAGGCAATTTGGACGTGGCAGGATTCTGTGCCGTTCACCAGACCTGTCGTGCGTAAAGGATCTTCTAAACTGCTCTTCTTTTGGTTCTCTTTCGGTAAACAGCTTCATTCCGTCTCATCTGGCCGGCACAAAAGGTTTGGTTCACGGTGTGGACTCTTGCTTGTCTCCAGTTGAGACCCTCGACCTTCTCTCTGCAGCGGGTGTTGCAGTGTATCGCTGTAACGGGAGGTGAACAATGAGCGGGTGCCAACGGAAACGGTTATTGCTACTTTTGCGGGTACTGCCTGCCCCTCAGAAATAAAAGCGTGGCCCCTAATCTTCCGCGTAGATACCCTTCCGTCTAAGCCACTGCAGTGCAGCAATTGCTGGCGATATGGTCATAGTGCTCGTGGCTGCAAGTCCACTTCGCGCTGTTGCAAATGCGGCAATGCCCATCCATCAAATTTATGGTCTGATCAAAACGAGAAGTGTTCCTTTTGTGGTGGATCTCACGCTGCAAATTCCATGGATTGTCCTTCTCGGGATCATGAATTGCAAATTCTAGACATAACCGACCGCAAACGCTGTTCGCGGCGCGAGGCAATATCAGAAATTAGAGAGCTCACGGCTATGCAGGTGTGTCAGCCCGTTCAGGAGTGACACTAGAGTCGTCTCTCTCTCAGGCAACAGTGACTGCTGTGGAAGCCTCTATGGCTAAGATGGTTGACAGGATAGTGTCCACTGTCGCAGAGTGCATGTCTAATGCTCTGGCAAAGCAGATTACCCAGGCCATGCAAATTGCAATGACTTCTGCCATGTCAGCCATGCCTTCGTTAATGACCCAACATTCCTTGCCTGAGCAGTCTCAGCGCCAGGAACAAGTTACTGCTGTTTCTTCACTTCCTCGGTCCACTATTTCAGATAATGCTCCAATTATTCATGACGCAGAGATGGTGGATTCAGATACGCGAATCCTCAAAAGCAGTGGATTCCCCATGTCTAACCCTTCTTCTCCACATCCTCAGCCGAAAAAAAAGAAGCAACAGATTGACTCTAAGCCAAAAGAAACTATTTTAGGGCAGGCAGTTGCTGCTGCCCGAGATTTTTCAACCATAGGGGTGTCAAGAGTTCTCCAGTGGAACTGTCGGTCACTTCTTTCAGCTTCAACAGACTTGCTGTACCTTATATCTCAACATAATCCAGACATAATTATTTTACAAGAAACTTGGCTTACATCTGAAAAAGGCGGGTTACTTATATTAGTTTCTTCTAAATTTTCTCACAGGGCTAAGACCAGGGCTAAGAGTTCGTGGACCGCAATAATATCCTTAGTCTCTATCAAATTGGTTTCCGTCAAAAATGTTCCATATGGAATGCTCACACCGATCTTGAGAGTCGTATTCTTCTTGCGCGGCACCATAAAATGCATGCTGCGTTGGCGACATTACATGTAGCCAAAGGTTATGACAGCGTAGAACACTACATAATACTGTAAAGATTACATACTCTGCAGTTTACGAATTACTACTTGCGTGGATATCTGCGTTCAATGAAAACAGCAGTTTTTTTGTATACTAAATGGCGTCAATTCTGGAAGATTAAACAATTCAGAAATGTTCCCCAAGGGGCAGTCCTGTCGTCTGTGCTCTTTAATACTCTAATGAGCTCTATTCCCAGCAATCGACAGATTCGCACGTACGTCTATACGGACGACATTGCATTTTGCACCGCAGCAGCTGACATTCAACCTGTCTATGTGCGCCTGCAATCGTACCTGAATTTGCTTGAAAGTTCGTTGTGTGACTTACGTCTCACCTTAAATGTAAACAAGTGCGCTGTACTTGTTTTTCAAATGAAAGATCCTGTTCATCTGTCCCTCATTTACCAGAGACAAAATATTCCTCAAGTTAAGTCATTAAAATACCTTGGTGTCATTTACGATGACAGCCTCACGTGGCGCTCTCACATTGACAATGTTGCAGCGAAAGGGGCTCGTGCTGTGGGCATGTTGCGTAGACAAAGTAATCCCTCGGTCTGGAATGCAGAGATGCACTTTTGCTAATTTATGTTTTGTATGTCCGCCCAATTTTAGAATTTGGATCTGTGCTGTTTTCTGGTACGGCTGCTTACAAAATTCGCCTGCTCGTTCTTTTGGAGCGGGAAGCGCTTCGGTTGTGCCTTGGCCTCCCCAAATTTGTGGCCAATAACGTGCTTTATCCTGAAGCCCGTATTCCTCCTTTATTATCTAGATTTCAATTCCTTACGGTGCAGACGTATCTGAGGATATATGAATCAGATTTACACCGCTCCTTGTCTGTTTTCTGTTGCCAGCCGACCTCCTTTTTTGGAGTCCACTGGCCTAGATTTCATACCCCGCATGTAGTTATGGTACAAAATTTGCTTGATCCTTTAGATGTTCTTTTGTATGACATCATTCCTATAAAAAACAGTGGGTGCTCTGTATAAATTGTCTATGATGACATTTTCCTGAAAAACGCTAAGCAATTGCCACCCCGCATTTTAAATGGTTTATTAGAAGACCATTTACAAAGCATACCTATTAGCTTAACGAAAGCTACCGACGCCTCACAATGTGATGAAAAGGCAGGGGCGGGAATATATTGCCGCTTCTAGATTGGTGTTTTTCTGTGCGGCTTCCCGACTACGCCCCAATTTTCCAAGCGGAGTTTCTGGCGGTGGTGCTTGCTCTTCGAAAATTAGAGCCAGCTTTCTCTTCAGTGGCTGCCATTACAGACTCTCTTTCTTTGTGTTCGTCCCTTGCTTCGGCTGTGGATTCGCCAATCTTAAACACCGTCCATTCATTACTCCCTCCGCATTTGAGCCTTGTTCACATGATGTGGGTGCCAGGTCATAGCGGTGTGACAGCCAATGAAGTTTCGGACTGCCTGGCAAAGGCGTCTCTGAATGGCGCCGTGCTACCTATCGCTCCGGCTACAGCATACGTCACAGCAGCGAGGTTTCGAAGACATTGTTAAGAATGACAATTGGCTCTCTTTTAAGATCTGATGATTACCTGCACCTGAAGTATTCCTGGAGCAGGTAATCATGCCATTCACGGCAGCTTGAGGTATCTTTATCAAGGCTCTGCTGCCGGATCCCACCCTTAAATATTTATTTGCACAGGTCTGGGTTGGCGCTTAATCCCGTCTGCGAATTATGTGGTGAGCACGGAACCATAGACCATTTTTTGTTGTTTCGCCGGTACACCGTGATGAGAAGACGGTTTTTAGAGAAACCACTACAACAGCTTGGCCTTTGTTTGAGCAGCCCAATCATATTGTCGTTTGGAGCCACCATACTTGGGTACAGCCCCAAGTCTGTTTTTATCGCCGTCCAAAATTTTTTAAGGGAATCAAATCGGCTACCTTGGTAATTTTTTTTAATAATATTTTTATTCTTACTATTACCATTATCATTTACCTACCCGGCTATAAACCTCAGTGTCAGTCTCCTGCGTGCGTTATGGATTTCCCGTTTCATTTCGCTGTTCCTTTTTGTTTACTTCTTCCTTCCTCAGCATTCATTTTATTTTCGTCGAGGAAATATTTATCTGAAACTCTCTGTGCCCCCAATTCTTGGCCAATCCCCCTATGTGGGCATGTGCCATTCTATGAGGATCGACGACGACGACGATTGGGCCTTCCGGAAAGACGACGAAGGGAAGTGGAACAGCCTCCGGGTTTATGGGTGCCGTTGAGCTCTGGATGCTACCACTGTCCTCCCAAGAGGCTTCCTCAGCGACGGCTCCGAATCCCGGTGCCATGAATACAGCTGCTACATCTGCGGGCCCTCCCCGAAGCCAGGACAGGGGGAAAGACCAAGCGCCCTGCCTCTCGGCTTGGTCCACAGCCACGTCACCAAAAGGGGGAGCCGATGGCCGCCATGTTGCACAGCACCTCGTCCGGGGTCAGGTTTACGCTTCCGATGCCAGCAACACTCCTCGGCTGTCCACTGCGTTCGCCGGTCGCCAAGATGGCAGCCTACAGCTGCACGCTGGTCCTGGTGGTGGTGATGGCTGCACACGGCGTTTCGCTCGGGCCGAGGAGGGATCGTCGGGTGGGCCTCGGGGCACAACACCCTGCTACTATGGCACGGAAGACCACGGCGAACATTTTGTTCGACCATGTCAACGCGTCCTTTGCCCCGGCTGGTGCCCATGTTTTGGCTGCGGCCCCGTCGTCTCGCCAGCTGACGCTGTTCCTGGGCGTCGTCGTGAGCGGGTGTGGCGAGCCCGCGTTGAGCTGAGCGGGCGACGAGTACCTGCTGCGCCTGCTGGGCTGGGCGCCTTGCTCACATGACTACAAGACGGGTTCTTTATTTTTAGTGTGTTTCTTATTTTTCTTCGCAAAATGTGCTGTTCAAACGTTATAGCTGTATATTTCTTACCAAATAATAAGTACGAATTTAAATTTTTGCATTTCATGTGAGTATGGTATTGCCAAGCGTTAGTATTCGGCCTTCTACTGCCGCTTCTGAGTGACTTTTTTTTAGGTAATGAAAAGGCGCAGTAACTGTCACTTCCGGGTGGATCGAGACCTGAACCGTGCCCTAAGGAAAGGGAGGAAGGTAGGAAAGAGAAAAGAGAGGTGCTGTAGTGAAGGGCTCTGGAAAAATTTAGACCACCTGGGGTCGAGTACACGGAGTAACGGGGACGTCGCAGAGTACACGGGCGCCTCCATCGAAACGCGGCCGCCACGGTCTGGTTCGAACTCTGACACTGCGGCTGAGTATTGAGAAACTTTATGCAAGGCATTCCACGGGCAGCAGCGTGGATCCCGTCTCGCGTGTAACTAGAAAGCAGAACATCCTCAGTTTGTCGACAACTGTACTAAGTTGTCAAGATTGCATTAAACGTTCGAGAAATAGCGCGCTGCGTAAGATATAAACTATGCACGAAGACTGATTTTAGAGTAACCCGCCGCGGTGGCTCAGTGGCTCATAGGGAACTAGGCTACTGATCCGGAGTTCCCGGGTTCGAACCCGACCACTGGCGGTTGCGTTTCCACGAGGCAGAAACGCTAAGGCGCCCTTGTTGTGCGATGTCAGTGCACGTTAAAGATCCCCAGGTGGTGGAATTTATTCCGGAGCCCTCCACTACGGCACCTCTTTCTTCCTTTCTTCTATCAGTCCCACCTTTATCCTTTCTCTTACGGCGCGGTTCAGGTGTCCGCCGATATATGTGACAGATACTGCGCCATTTCCTTTGCCAAAAAAGAAAAAAACAATTTTCAGAGACAACCGAAGTTAACGCACGAATTTCAGTTGTGCACCTGTTCTATTGTGACGTGTTTTATTCGGTTATTTCCGTCGCATTTCGAGGACGCGGTCGGCTTCAATCGTAGATGCCATGCAGGGCACAGAAAAAAAATATGGTCTTTGAGGAGAGCAAATGGCGCAGTATCTGTCCCGAATATCTCGGTGGACACCCTGAACCGCGCCGTAAGGGAAGGAATAAATTCCTTAGAAGAAAGAGAGAAAAAGGTGCTGTAGTGGAGGTGAGCGAGTGAGTAATATATTAATTATTGAGTGCCCGGCAGTGTTTAGTGCAACCGGGCCTAGTTTCCTACGTGGGGACGTCGTGATCTTGTCCCGTCGCCGCCTCGAGGGCCAGCTGGACGGCCCAGAGATTGTCGTTGAGTCTAGGGCTGCGCAGAGCTGTGGAGAACCCCGACGAAAGGGTTTCGGTATTAACACCGGTTATCAAATCAAGTCAAATCAAATCAAATGCAAGCAAAATTTATTTTTCTTTGCACAAGGTACAAGGATGGAGCAGCCACAAAAAGCTGCTGCTACCAGCAGCTTGGCTAGGCGACTGCCCCATTCTTAACAGCAGCATTGTGCAGTTGTGCCTTACACTCCCAAAGAATGTTTTTTTTAAAGTGTGGCTACGTCTGGTTTGCAGACCTTGCACGTGTTGGTGTTATATTCTTCCGGATAGATCATGTCGTATTGCAGCGGGTTCCGATACGTGTTAGTAACTGCCTCCAGGTGACCGCCTGGGCTCTGCATAGTTTGTACCTAGGCGGAGGGAAGGTCCGGCGGGACAGGTACAATGCTTTGGTTAAATCATTGGTCTCCGGAATCATTTCGACCACGTGGAGATCTTTAACGTGCACTGACATCGCACTGCACACGGGCGCCTTTTGAGTTTCGCCACCATCGAAACGCGGCCGCCGCGATCGTATTCGAACCCGGGTACTCTGGCTCAGTAGCCGAGCGCCCTAACCTCTGAGCCACCGCGGTGGGTACTATCTGTTATGGTCAACTCTTTAAACGTTGTTCATGCAGCCTGCCATGAGGTTTTGTATCTGTTAGCTCCGGTCCTCGTTTTTAGGGTTTGCTTTTCTGTCATGAAGCTTTTCAAGGATTCACGTAGACTACTAGCCTTTGGAAGTACAGATACCTCCTTGGAAAATGCACGCATGCAATGCAGCTATAGCGGAGCTGTTTAAGGCGTCCCGCATTTTTTCGGTTGAGCACACAAGGGACGTGGGCTCTAAACCCAGTGAGACCTGTAGTTCGATACCAAGTAGAGTGTATTTTAATTTCGGGACTTTTGTAATGGTGTGGACAGACACAACGGATTAAATTTTGCGGACACAACGAGGTGATGGTGTAGGCGCTCAATGCATTCCTGATACGAATTTTTGCGTAAAAATATTGTAAATCTCCCTTCACTGCTTGCGGATTGCCTTAACTATGTTCAGATATCCTTGATTTGTATTACTCTCGGAATGAAAATATTCGAAAAAAAAATCAAATGCAGAAACGAATACTAAAATCATGTTCAAATGCTACATGTTAAAGACTATTTTATGAAATTCTGAAGCTTTCGAATTGTTTTCAAATAAATGTCATCAAGAAACGCCGAAGTTTTCTTCGATGACTGTTTCGAAAACAGGGCCCCCATCGACGCCTCACAGTATGCTACCGTGGTTCCTCTGTGCGGAAAAGAGAGTTCAGCACCGCGACGCGATCCATTAGTATGGCGGAATTCGCAGGGGCCATACATGACCTCCAAGACTGGTCGACGCAGCAGGGTTCATCCAATTAAGTTTAGCAAACCCTGCCTTTGTGCCTTATCTCGGGGGCCATTGCTCATAGCTAGCGCCCCTCATAACTAGTTGTGGCTCTAGTACATGCGCTGTCGTAATCAGTAAGAAAACTTAATATTCCTACACGTATGACACTGCGAGTCAGAGTTAACATACTAGCGGAGTGCTGTATTCCTCCTCTGGAGATCAGTGTTAAGCCTATGGACAGCTATAGCTAAACTCCATCAGTTAAGCGGCTTACCGCAGCGCCACCCTTTGCAGCCCGTTCCTTTTGATCGCACGTCACAAGTAGGGAATATTCGTACAAATATTCCATATGATATAGATGTAACGTTAAGAGACCGGAAGCGGGCAGAGTCGGTGAGGGAACAAACGCGGGTTAATGACATCCTAGTCGAAATCAAGAGAAAGAAATCGGCTTGGGCAGGGCATGTAATATGAAGGCAAGATAACCGCTGGTCCTTAAGGGTAACGGAGTGGATTCCAAGAGAAGGCAAGCGTAGCAGGGGGCGACAGAATGTTAGGTGGGCGGATGAAATTAAGAAGTTTGCGGGCATACGGTGGGTACAGCTGGCAAAGGACAGGGTTAATTGGAGCGACATGGAAGAGGCCTTTGCCCTGCAGTGGGTGTATTCAGGCTGATGATGATGATTTAATATGCATTCGATTCGGTTTTTTCACTCTACAGTTAGTATAAGATATGCTTTCTCGCTACGCTGTTAGTATTCGATTCAATTTTGAAAAAAGTACTGTTCGCACGTATCTAGCGATAAATAGGGAGTTCTAAAAGTAGGTCTGCTTGCCCTAAAATCCCTCTCGTGCATAGGTGGTGGTGCAAGGAGTGTCTAGTATGGTACCATGCTTCTGAAAAACAACCCCTGGCTGCATTACGGCTCTGCAGGTTTTCCCTGCTACGCAAGGTGTGAACCATCTGATGAGGGCTGAAGACGTACGTAGTGAGCTTACGTGATTTAACCAGAAAAAAAAAGCAGCACACGAGAAAACAACACGCGTGAGAACAGGTTGCAAAAATGACACAGCGACAAAACAGCGCATGGAAAGAACAGCATGCGTCAAAAAATCGCGCCGAAAAAACAACATAGTGACCAAACAGCGCCACATGTTTTCTTTTGGTTTGCAATTAACAACAGTGGCCGCTTTCTGCCATATTCAAGATGCAAAGTTAACACTGTGCATGATTTCTCTACCCGAGAGTACTCATGAAATAAATACCCGTGAACTTGAAATTCCCCTTGTCTTAGGAGCAGATCGCCGTTTGACGCAATTCACTGACGCTGGTATCGCTTTAAACAGGGGTTTTCGCTTACAATCTGGACGCTTGCGATAAGGCAGTGTCACTCTCTGGCGCAATTCAGAACATTTGATCAAAGTTCAGTGATGAATACACGCCTTTTATCTTTTCAGCAGAATGTTTGCTGCCCTCATCTGAAGCCCTCCTCCCCCCACACGTTTTTGGCTTCTTCCCTCATGGATGATAATTTATCGGCTTATCGGCAGCATTCCATGGACCGAGTCTACTGCGTTCCGCACTCAGCGACGATTCGATGAAAGCGTTTTGACTTGAAAGTGATTGCAATGTCCCTCTGGCGAAAACCATGCATTATTTTAGCTCTTGTTTCTCTGACAGCGCCGACAGCGGTATCCTTGGAGAATGGCTTGGCCCGCACTCCTCCCATGGGATGGATAACCTGGACCAGGTTCATGTGCAACCAATGCGCTCTAGGCCGCTACGAGAACTGCCTGACGTGAGTCGACCTGTGTTCCGCCAAAGTTTTCTAGGTTTAGCCCAGGAACGACTGAGCAGTACCGTTTACATGAATGCTACAGAAGTCGACTCGAGTCCCCTTTTTGAGGGAAAGCACAAAAACGTCAAAGAAGAGAGTAGAGGACGAGTCAAGCCTTTCCTTCTCAACACCTGCACTTTACCTCAAAAAGGAGACGAGTCGACTTCTGTCGCATTCATGTAAACGCGGCTAGCGATAACGCCAGCCCCTTCGATAAGAATTGCAATGCTGGAATAAGAAGTGGAATCGTGAATTTTTCTCGCCCCGCGGCGCCCGGTTATATCCGTATAATGAAATAGAAATTAGTTGTGTATTTTGCCACCGCATTTTTTTTGCAACTAAAAGGGAGTTTTTGGTCCCCTGCATGACGACATGCTTGTAAACTTCTTTAATACATGAATTAGATTGTGAAGCAAAGTACCACGTTAAGTTCATAACCTCAGTGGATATCGATAAGTGATTACCACATAGATAAAGGCCTGATGGTGGTGGTGATTTTATTTTAATGGAACAAGGCTGGCTTGGCCAAACAGTTCCACGGTAAAAGTGCTTTGGTGTGCTCAAGGCAGGGTCAAAGGCGCATGCTTTCAACACTTCGCCCAGAGAAGACAAGCACCATGCCAGGGAAACTTATTAGAAACTCATTAGTAACTCATTAGAAAACCGGCGGTTACCCTTTTAGCCTTCAATGGTCCTCTAAAAGATTAGAAATCATAAATGAAAATTAGAGGAAGTCTGGACCAACACAAGCTTTCCTGAAAGAAAGCTAATTTAATCCTCATACTGCACGTTTACCTTCAAATTATGCTAGGTAATGTACCAATATTCAAGCGCCAATATCCAAATTCTTTTACCGCCGCTGAATTCAAGAATTTTTTGGTCGCCAGTAGACAGCCGTTAGCATTTGGTACATTACGTGCAGCTCTTCGGAATTGTGTGAAAGGCCCAATCGATGGCGTCGAAAAAACTCATAGGCCCACAGACATTAGGCAGTTTGTCCTGCAGATAAGTTCATGTTATTTAAAATGCAACATATTTGTTAAAAAAGATGAGAGACGATGAATTGTCGAACGCTCGTTGGAAGTCGCGCATTTGCGCCATCTTTCCCAACACACAGCTGGCTCACAGTAACGCCAAACATTCTGCCTGGAAAGCGCTGTCTACTGAGAACGTGTTGACATCAAACTTTGCATGAAAGAGCAAGCGGCGCGGAAACGTTGTGCTGCTCATTCGCGACACTGAGCATATAAGGATTAAGATAGAAAAAAAAAGGAGGCAAGCACTAAAAAGAAAAAGTTCAAGAAAATTATGTTTCGCCTCCTCCTATCTCTGGCTAAGGTAATACGGACACAGGATGGTTATGAGTGTGTAACGCGAATAGATGAGATGTAGCTGTGATGTGACAGCAAACAATTTTTCACGCACTTGGTCTATTTTTTTTTCGTGAAGTCAGACAGGCACAGGATTGTTATGAGTGTGTAACGCGAATATATGAGCGTTAGTTCTGATGTGACAGCAAACAATTTTTCACGCACGAGTTCTATTTTTATCACTTGCAACGACAGACAGCCTGAGGGGAATACAGACTTGCCTAGGACTGCAGTGATATTCTGAAGTGGGTTTCGGTGGGTTTGGAACCTACCTCCTCTTGAAACCGAGGCGGACGCTCAAACCACTAGGCTAAACGTCGCCCCCCAGCCTCTCCTCTTCTTCTCTTTCTCCTTTTACTTTAATTCATCTCCTCCTAATGTGCAGAGGTAATTTTTGTCTCTCCTACTTTTCCTTCCGCCTCTTCCCTAAAAGTAGAAAACGGGTTTCACTCTTTCCACTTTTCCACCTGCCAGCCGAGGCATGTTTGTGACAAGTGGCCTCGCGGACACCAACGTCGGTGACGATGGCGCGAAACTGAGTGGAGAGCTAATAAGAGCTACAACACTGTAAAATAGTTTTTCGGGAAACTAACAAGGCCCCGCCGCGGTGGCTCAGTGGTTAGGGCGCTCGACTACTGATCCGGAGTTCCCGGGCTCGAACCCGACCGCGACGGCTGCGTTTTTATGGAGGAAAAACGCTAAGGCGCCCGTGTACTGTGCGATGTCAGTGCACGTTAAAGATCCCCAGGTGGTCGAAATTATTCCGGAGCCCTCCACTACGGCACCTCTCTCTTCCTTCCTTCTTTCACTCCCTCCTTTACCCTTCCCTTACGGAGCGGTTCAGGTGTCCAACGATATATGAGACAGATACTGCGCCATTTCCTTTCCCCCCAAAACCAATTATTATTATTACTATTATTATTATTATTACTATTATTATTATTATTATTATTATTATTATTATTATTATTATTATTATTATTATTATTATTATTATTAAACTAACAAGCCTCGTGCCCCGGGACAAAAACGCTAAGTTGCAGTTAGTTCGAGACAACAGAAGGAAAGCGATTAAGGCACAGCAGGGACATCAGGGAACCCCAGGCAAGGAAGGGAAACGACACAGGAAGGCCGGGATGCAGCAGCTGGAAATCTGGAACAGATTAAAACTAAAAGGAAGCCAAGAACAGCGGGAATATGACAAAAGTAAAACAAGAAGGGAAATGTCGCGTACAGCAGAACACACAAAATAAAACGGTGAATGCCCGGCGGGAACTGGTGATCAAACCTCGTAGCTCCTGCATATGAAGTGTGTGAGTGAGGACCTTTATGGAAATATTTGCTGCGCCCTGAGCAGCATAATGAAAGCACATATATGAGCACGCGCTGCAGGCTGAGGTATTCCTGCAGCGCTCACAAACGCTACATTTGCGCATTCAGAATTTTCCATGCCGTTGCAGACAACGCGTGCAACTTCTGTGAGTATAAAGGATTCAATACGCGAGGCGAATTAACCGCACTGTGTGCCTGTAAGCCTCGCTCCTTAACGGCTGCATAACGTAATTTATGCGCGAACAGCGTCCCGGTTGTGCACATGAGACTTTCGCTGCAGAATGCATTTTGTATGACGCGTGGCTGCAGATTTGTTTGGCGCTAGTGTTCGGATGAGAAGCAAAATCGAAACAAAATAGTTCGGAATGCAAGATGCTCGAGGCGTAATGAGCAAAAGCACGAAAAGTACTCAAGCTTAAGCTAGAGTAATGTTTGCGTTGCCTTCACGGCGGAGGAAGCATATTTAATGATCTTATCCTTGTCCTGCCTAGTGAATGTAAGACGCAGATTTAACGATCGTCTCCTTGTCTTGCCTAGCGGATGCAGGACACAAAATAAACGATTATTTGCTTGTGCTGCCTCGTAGATGGAGAACAAGTCTATAAAAACGGAGTAATTGATCCTTAGCACGCACCCAAACGCAGCCATATATGGCTCCAAAGGAAAGATAAACATCTTTCACAGAATCTTCGTATTAAAAAAGAAGTTACAGTTAAAGATTTGAATTAAGGAAGTAATCACGGTAATGAGTAATTACTTCTTGTTTCAAATCTACTGCGCCATGAGGGATTCCCCTAAATATATTTTACTAGAATAAACCTACCTCACTATATCATTTAGAGGGTAATTTTCCACTAGCATACACCTGAGCGCTACCGTGCACGAACAAAAGAAACCTATAAAACTTTAGCTTGGCAGTTGAAAAATTCGTCCTGGTAAGGAGACGCTAATGAGTAATTACTCCCTAATTATAATCTACTCGACTTAAAAAGTTGTTTCTAAATACGTTCTACTAACCCAACGACATCCTTCAATGTGACCAGCTGGCCCTGCTTGAACCGTCGTTCAGAACGCACTCGCCATTGCCGCGGTTTTGTCAGCAACACCAAAATAGGTAGCATACTTCCTGAAGTGTACGTTTTAGAACAAAATACATTTTTAAGGAAAAAAGATAAGGAAAACTTGAGGCTCAAATGGAGACATTAAGTGCGGCGCACTGGGATAATTTTGGTAATACAAGTCGCCTAACTTTTCCATATTTTCAGACTCTTACAGCCAAATTTTCAGGAGTGGGTCAGCAAGCCCAAAGGTTTCATCTTAAGTTTTACATAATAAGACGTTCAGACTGGTTCCGAATACGCCACTTCTCACTTCGCTTATGCTTTACAATGTATTTCAAGTGAATAGCAGCTATCTAGGGGGGGGGGGGGGGGGGGGGGGAGGTATGCAGGCACTTATAACTCAAATGTCAACGCTGTTTCAGAGCGGTCGCTATCAACTTCGTTCCGGAGTTTCGTGTAGTCGGCCGAATCGTCCCCTCCGGTTCGTGCCTCGAACCTCGCGTTCCATTCTTCGTCGTCCAGCGGAGTGTGCTTGCGTACGATCACGTGACTACACCGCCGCAGGGATGGCAAAGACGCCACCGGTGACGTGGCACAACAGTCGCGTAAGGGGAAGGCCATAGATGCAGCCGAGGTAGAGCGCTTTGCTCAAAAGTTGTACGTATACGTGATTAATTGGGTTTGAGGAAAGAAAAGATGCAGCAACTGTCTCACTTCTAGGTGGGCACTTCAAGCGCCCCGTGAGGGAAGGGAAGAAGGTGGGAGTTAAAGAACGAAAGAGGCGACGTAGTGGAGGACATCCTGGGGTTCCTGAACGTGCACTGTCATTGCAAAGCAAATTAGTGTCTTTCGTGTTTCGATTTAATTTAGGCGCGTAGTGCGATACAGCGGACACATGACATTTCGATGGAGGCGAAATTCTAGAGGCCCGTGTGCTGTGCGATGTCAGTGCACGTAAAAGAACCCCGGGTGGTCGAAATTTACGGAGCCCTTCACTACGGCGTCCCTCATAGCCTGAGTCGCTTTGGGACGTAAAACCGTCATAAAGCATAAAGCACAGCGGACACATGAGCATCTTGATTTTGCCGCAGCCATTGTCGTCGTTTCGGCGTAGGTGGCTGCGGCTCGCGTCTCTTTTATTGCTTCCTCTCACCTCTTGATTTTTTCCACTCTCCTATCCCGCACATGACAGCAATGAAGGAACGCTGTCGTGATTCTGGCCGCAAGCGTGCAGTCCCTCAAGAGCCGCAAGTCCTTGCCCACACGTTTCTCTCATCATAAAGCAGTCATTGTAACCGTATCATAATATAATAAATGCACTCTCCGTACCGTCGGGCGTAGCGTCAATACTGAATTAATTATTCCGCAAACTACCTGGCGCCCGTCACTAATCGGGCCATTAGGGATAAGCGGCTCTAGTTTTTTCTCTATGTAAGTGCTCGAAATGAAGCCTGACAGGCATTAAGTCATTGAAAATGCCATGAACAACTGATTCCATGAACGAAATGTACTAAGTTGAAAGGAATACGCAGCCAGGAAAGAAAAAGGCGTTGTTTAACTCAGCGCTTGTCCTTATACACAAACTTTGACATGGTAACAAAAATTTAATTTTATTTTGCACTGCATATATTAGCTGTTAAGAAATAGAAGACTCTAGCCTACGCCCGTTTTTAGCTTTGTTTAAGTTGCATTGTACAGTAATCGCCCACATGGTGCGCAGTACCTGTTTTGTGCCGGCGTTCATGCTCTTATTTCAGTCAGAGCCTCATCTCTGAAATGGCCGAACGAATGGTGTACGACGGATACAAGGATGCTGGTTACGAGTATTTGATCATAGACGACTGCTGGAGCTTCTACTACCGAAGCCAAGGAAAGCTGATTGCCGACCCGCGGCGGTTTCCGAGGGGCATGAAATTTGTTGCTCACGAGGTACGGAAGAAATAATGTACACGGTTGCAGCACGTGATACTCACGCAACGTTCTCGCACAACCACAGTTTTCTTCCTTCCGGTATCCAGGTTCATTACAGAGGACTTAAGTTGGGCATCTACACCGACATCGGAACACAAACTTGTGCTGGTTTCCCTGGCAGCTTCGGCTACTACAAGGCAGACGCAGAAACATTCGCTGAGTGGGGTGTGGATTACATCAAGGTCGACGGCTGCTCTGCAGATCCAAAACAAATGGATGACCGTATGTTTTACTTTGTTTTTAACATATAGGTCTCGAGTTCGACTCTATGTGGTCTGTCAAAGTTCTTGCTCGTCGAGTGAGTATGCTAACGTAGAGTTCGTAGCATCGTGATTGTATGCAATTGTGCTGAGCAGAGAAAATGACTGGATATGTGTTTGTAACACTTCTTGTTTCGCTATTTCTTCGTCGGCTAGCTTATCTAGCATAGAAAATGTGCAAAGCCGATTGCAAGCATGCTTATACGAAGGTTTTCCTGATACAGTGTGAGCATGTGACTATTAAGCTGTAAAATTATATACCACCCGCGATGTGTCGTGTCCTGTAGATCACCCTTGGCACCACAAGTTGGACGTAAGGGACGGTTGGAACTATCAAGGTTGGAAGTTTCAAGGTTGGCTCAGAGAAGGACAAGTCGCCTTGGAACATTTAAAGCTATGTTTTTTTTTTTCTGAGCATCTGAAATATTCGAGAAACCCGATTGCAACAGCGTTTTACACTGTGCTACTTAGCTTTCAAACTTCCTGACTTCTGCCTCAGGGGAGGCTCGTGCACTTTTTAAAATTACGGTAAGGGGTTAGCTGAAGGTACCGGAATAATAATGCCAGTAGAAACTACTTTCAGCGGTTATTTTGCTTATCTAAGGCAGTTAAAAAAATATTGCAGTGTACACGGAGCTGGGCCAAGCTATCCGGTCCACTGGACGAGACATAGTGTACTCTTGCGAGTGGCCCCTTTACCAGCAGAAAGCTGGGATCACGGTGAGTGGCATGGTTTGTCACTTGCATGACTTGTACTGGAAAGCAGTAGACTTCATCTTTGGATGCTACCTATTTTGACATTGCTAACTCTCATATATACACCTAAATGCACTTTACTACTAATATATAGCCATACCCACGGGAACGTATCTCGAAAACTGCCGTGAAATACATACCACAGATGAGAAGCAGCATCTGGATGCATCCTATTCTAACAAACTGGTTTCGCTGGAAAAGTGTTTCAAGATACAGTGCGTGTTCTAGTAAAAGTCTATGTGACCGTAATTTGACACAGGCAAAAGAAGAAGGCAGTGAATGAATTAGATCCAGTGGTGAGTAATAAAAAAAAGGTCTGCTGTCGAGGTATGACCTAATGCGAGATGCACAGTTTTACGAATACACATTGTAATTATGGCGAACGCTGTCTCACTAGCGCTCAGTCCTCCAAGCAGCTCCAAGCGTTGTTTTACCAGGCCGCTGCGCGTTTCAAACGAAACAGCCGTGCAGCAACAAATGCACGGTCTTTCATTTCTCGTTCACTTTAGCCCAACTACAAGAACATATCGAAGACCTGCAACACGTGGAGGAACTACGACGACATTGGCTACTCGTGGGACAGTATCTACGGCGCTGTCGAATACGAAGCCGCCAACCAGGACATACTGACAGAGGTGTCCGGACCGGGTGCTTGGACGGACCCCGATGCGGTATGTCCTTAATTCAGTCATAATCAATAAGCGATCCGGTCCGCTTCCTTGACATGATTCGTTGCTACCGCTCTAAGCCTGCCTGTAATAGATACACCGATCATATACCACCTAATTCCAACACCCCGTTTCAGATCGTCGTTGGAAATTATGGCTTGACCATCGAACAGCAGCGCCTGCAAATGGCTTTCTGGGCCGTAATGGCCGCCCCCATGATCATGTCCAACGATCTCAGGAGCATCGACAAGGAATCCAAGGAACTGATTCTTAACAAGTACATTATCGCCGTGAACCAGGATCCTCTCGGAAAAATGGGAAGGCGCTTGTCTAAGGTAGTCAAGTATTCGCTATATTGTAGAGACTGACAGTTCGTGCAGGCTGTTTTTAACTTTTAGTTGAAAGCTTGTCCTAACTTTAATCATTCCGTCTACTGCTTGTTTTAAAACGCCAAGGAATTTTACAGAAATGAAATACTGTCGTTATGTTATCCGTAATTACCGGTTTAAAGTTATTTTGCTCTCACGTACTATCAAGTGGCAATAGAAGTTGACGAATTGCCTTTTTCAGAATGAGCCTGTAAGAATATGACGACCAGTGACTGTATGTTATTCACTTCAATATTCTGATCACCCTAGTTGGCAGATCGATTTTTTTCATGGCACCGTAGCTCATCTGCGCATGCCAAATTGTATTTTTAATGTCGACTGTTGATTATCTGTTCCTCCATCCTCATGTAGTATTAGATATATCAGCTTTGCTAGGACTTGATATTTCGTAACCTTCACTCTACAAGCGTATTGACAATCTGCTGTAAGATACGTAAAATTAAAAGCATCGGGCTTTTTCGAACTTGCATTACTTTTGAAATAATCAATAAATAAACAAACTAAATTAAGTAACCGATCTATTTTGCGCCGTATTAAAACCAAATAAAAATAGCATTCAGCAACGGCAGCCGTGAAAAATTTTCTACCGTCGTGACTCTGAGCAGTAATGTGGAAAGCTAAACATTGAAGAACATCTTAGGGAACCCTCATTACTCAGTTTCGAGCCCGATTCATCATTTGCAAGTATAACATGTGCTTGCACAAAGCTTCGTGAAACGCTTTTTCGAGTGCTGGTGTGCTGCACGTAATATTGAGCTAGACTGTACAAACAGTCTTCCGAATATTGCCCGAGATTATTAACACTTGAAAAAATCGACCACGTGTGGACATTTTTCCGAATGACTGTGTTTGGGTTACTTATCATGCATTTCTAATTATCGTCAGATAAACAACACGGACGTGTGGACCCGCTGGGTAAGTCCCAAACTGCCCGACGGTAGGATGTCGATGGCTGTCCTGGTGCACAACGCCAATGCCTTTGGAGGACCAATGAGAGTCGTGCTCGGCATATCAGACCTGGGACTGGACAGTGCAGCTGGTTATCAGGTCAATGACCTGGTTCACGACAACGCCTTAGTGGGAGTCTTCTATCCGCACCAAAGCATCATTGTGACCGTGCCACCTTTGGACATCTTCTTCTTCAAGGCCACTGTTAACCAAGCCTAAACTGAAAATTACTTTGCAGGAGGCATGAGCTAGGACGGAAGTGCTTGTTTTTTACTGCTGCTGATTCCTGGAGCCCTTGCGATTATCTGTATTTCAAGAACCTTGAACGCATTTTACTCTGAAATAAATCACTAACTAGACTAATTCATTTTTTTATTTATTTGAAGGCTAATTGCTTTATCGTAGCGTTTGACCAAGATTCTGTACGAGAGCTTCTTTGTGCCTGGAATGAGTCCTGTCATTATTGCCCGCGACACCTGGCTCCATTCATATTCTGCTGATTCGCTATCAGGCAAGAGAAGATAGGAGACAAAAGATATCCCAATGCTTGTAGCGTTCACCCTTGTAATGCTATCTCGATACAAAGAACTCGTGTCAGTAAGTCAGCTGATTTATTAGGAAACCTTTGGCAATGTATGTTTCTTTTTTGCCACACTAAGTACGTAGGGGTGACACCTACTCCCTGATAAACACCGACACGGCTATCGGAAATAGCGATGTCGAGCCTCACACGGTTCAATTTTGAGGTACAGATTAGGAATCACATGTGGCGATAGAGTCGGCGCAGAAAGATGTTTTACTGACACACCGCATACTCTTGGTGCCGTGACACCCGTCGTAGCACGTTCAAGCAAATGTTTCCAACCTCGATTCTTCTCGGGCAGTATTATTGTCACCTGCGAATTCCGTGATGAAAACGTTGTTGTTGATGAGCATGTTGCTGGCGGTAGCGGAGTGCCTTGACAATGGTCTCGCCCTGTACCCGCCGATGGGATGGCGAACTTGGCAGAGATTTCGATGCAACACCGATCTTTTGGAGCATTACGACGAGTGCATCAGGTAAGAATTTCATAGGTGATCTGTTTTTTCTGCCCGCAGAGACGTACTGTTGGTGCTTAGTACGCCTCCTTTCTTGGAGTTGAGACTTTGACTTCTTTTGCCAGAGTATTTGATCATACCATTCACGAGTATTATCACTAATGCGACGCTATCTACGTAACTCACTAAACATAAAAACGCACGGTGCCTACCATCGTCAAAGAAGCCCTGCTGCTCTGTTCCTGTCGTTGATCGGCCATGCTTTGCAATTGTAAGCAGTAGGAGCGTGGAAATATTTGAACAATCTGAATAGCGAAACGAATATCCTCCTATACGGTTCGTCGAAAGAGCCAACTAGTGCACGCACAAAATTTTTCGAAACGAATTGATTATAATCTAAATTTTTCGAATACTCTTCCAGTAATTGGTACGAAGTTTGAATATAAGACCCACTACATTTTTATTCGACGACTGTTCCAGAAAAAGGACCCTCACCGATGCCGCGTACCACGGTTCGGCATTCGTCCATTTCTGAGGCAACGTTCATAATGTTAATGCATGACCTCCGAGATTGGACAGCGCCTACAAGGCTCAAGCACGTTGAGCAAACCCAGCCTCTGTGACCGATCTCTGAGGCCATGGGTCACACGTAGCTCTCGCCCTTGTCATATACTGATACGTCGCGCTAGTTTGTTCTCGTTCGTCATCAACAACAAAAGGCAGTTTTCATTCACGTATAATCTGACGTTAATCGAGTTTATATACTCATTTCGTGTTGCAACCCCCTAGTGGAGATCAGCGTTACGTATTTTAAAAGCTAGAGCTATGAATACATTATTTATAGCACCGTACAGCGGCGCCGCCGCTAACGCTTCACTGTGTCGCATTATTGCTCGTTTTGTTCGATTATTCTCAACAATATTAGATTTGTATTTGAGTCTGTTTTTAACTACACTATTGATATTTTACTTCGTTGTAAAACTAGGCAACTCTTATTGGATTTTGTTTGCAAGAAATTGCATTCGCACAACTCTAGTAAGCAGAAATATAATTGACATTGACTCTTTACAGTGAAACTCTCGTCAAAGACATGGCTGACCGCATGCTTATGGACGGCTACAGCCAGGCTCGCTACGAGTACCTTATTGTAGACGACTGCTGGAGCTCCATGTCGAGGGACACTTCAGGCAACCTTGTGGCCGACCCCCGCCGTTTCCCAAGTGGAATGAAGGCTGTTGTGGACTATGTATGGCCATCCTCAAAAGAATATGCCTTATTTCTCACCCAGATCTGGTTTTTACGTTGAGATACACGAAGGCGCTGCAGCGCCGTCATTAGGCAACATCTGTCCCAATTTCGAGACCATTTATTGCGCTAACATTAGCAGGAATTCGGGACATGGGCTGCGTTTCAATGGAGGCGGAGCGCTAAGGCGCCCGTGTGCTGTGCGATGTCAGTGCACGTTAAAGATCCCCAGGTGGTCGAAATTATTCCGGAGCCCTCCACTACGGCACCTGTCTCTTCTTTTATTCTTTCACTCCCTCCTTTATCCCTCCCCTTACGGCGCGGTTCAGGTGTCCAACGATATACGAGACAGATACTGCGCCATTTCCTTTCCCAAAAGCCAATTATAATTATAATTATAATAAATAATTCTAGTTCCCTTGGCTGCCACCCCGTGGATCACATTGGCGCATCATACTGAACATTCAAAAATAGCGCCTTGACATCGTCCGTGACGTAAGAGAGAAATAGAATGACCGAGTAGCTGCAGAAAAGAAATGACAGGCCGTTAGGCTTAGCGACACTGTCTGGCCGCTGTCCCGAATTGCTGGTAATGATAGAGATGGTAATACGTAATGAGCAAAGAAAGCAGGGTTTTGTAACGAACTCTCACTCCTTAGATCGGCTCGAAACAAGTGCGTGCAACGCAGAAATATAAAGAATATAAAGAACTTTTATCACGTTTTTCAGCTTCATACCCGAAGCTAATGCAGTTTTTTTTTTGTGAGCTACGATTGCTTTGCTCGGTGGAAGGAGTTAAGACTGGCAAGTTAAGTTCAGATGTAACGCTAATTGTGAACTACAATTATTTGCTCGGCTGAGAAAGTGAAGGCTGGAAAGTTAAGTTCAAATATAAAAGAAATAAACAGTGCGACTCTCTGTTCTGCTACAACGCTATACATAAGATATTCGCAAATGTCACGTTTAAAGAAGTAAAATTTTAAGCGCTCTGCAATCGAAAATCATAAAGTTTTTATATTTATCTGTGTTATATTTCCCTGAGGGCTAGCATGATGCTGCAGTATGCTTAAGCTCTCGAATTTAAGGGAATGTTTTGAAAACAAAAAACCACAGCTCACTAAAACTTAATTTACATTGTAAATGTTCGAACTCATGTCGCAATGCAGGTAGACGTTTTCACGTTCCCCACATGAAAGCGAAAAAAAAAATCGGCACTGGGCCACCCTTCTAACGTTGCTTGCAACCGGGTCTTGCTCTCGAAGAAAAATCTGTTAAAACACAGTAACCGTTCTTTGCAATCTAGCCAGCGATCACATCTGTGCAATTTATTCAACTCTTTCTCGTATCGATGGAGGTTCGTTCAACGCTCTACTAGATCTGGATAACTTCCTTGTTCCGTGACGCGCGCAATAAAAAAGGAAAGAAAGCACACTGCTCCTAATAAAAAACTAAGCTTTTGCTTAACGAAGTGTGAAGCCTCAATTAACGAGACCCCAGTTACACTTAGGGAGCATTCAAACGAGCACAAAGACACACTCCGCTATTATGCCGTAAATGACCCGCGAGTTCTCACGTTCGCGGAACCGTTGGTCGCTTCCCTAGACTGGAGAGACTGGTGTTTCTACCCCGCTTGCTATACAGCGCAGCGATGCGATGCTAAAGTTGCTTGACCCATTTTTCTTTCGGCTTGAATAAGCGATCTGGCGGAATGCTCGAACCAGAGAGTTTCTGGCATTGCTCCTTTCTTGCCCCCTCCTCTGCCCCTTCTTTTTTCGCGCTGCTTCTAATCTATACAGCTATCTATGCATCTATACAGCTTTTGCTGGCTGTCAGGTGGCGAGAGGCGCGGGGGGGGGGGGGGGTAATTTTCTTCCGGCAACGTTGCTTGACACCTCGGGTAAATGAATAATTGCTCGATTTACCGCATATTGAGAAGGAAAGCGAGAGTGAAATAGAAAGCAAGCCGATAATAAAAGAAGTGAAGTCAGTTACGCATTGGCATGCGCAGCTGGTCTGCTACATCATGCATTAAAAAAAAAAGGCATTGAATGCTAAGGATGGAGAATACAGTGATGGCACGATGCCCATTGCGAATTACTGCAACGAAGGGCAAGTATGAGGAGTGTTCGGAAAGTTTTGCATTGTGGGCGGTAAATTTCTATTATCAAGGGGAAATCAAAGATGTTTGGTTGAAATGACAGTTCCGAAATAGCCTGCTTATCAGGACCGCCTATTTTTTCTTCCCGGTCCTCACTAGCGCCGATGCGCTTCCAATACCGGCGCTCTAGTATCTCCATGCCATCGATTAAGGACAGCAGTTGCTTTATCTCAACCACCATACAGCACGGGACCTGACGCGGTGGCTAAGTAGTTTTGGCGTTCAGCTGTTCGCGAGGTCGCTGGTTTGATCGCGGCCTCGGCGGTCGTCTTTCGATGGAGGCGAAATACAAAAACGCCCGTATACTGTGAGATGTCAGCGCACGCTAAATAACCAAGGATGGTCTAAATTAATCCGGCAGTCAGTACGGCTAGCTCACAGCCCATTGTCGCATCGGTACGTTAAACATTCAATTCGCATTTCGTTCGGCCCGGACACTTAATCTAACTCTTCGCTGCTTCCAATTATGAAGGGACGTCCTTCGTAATGGGAAGCAGTGAAAAACCGATCATTTTTCACTGCTTCCCATTACGAAGGAATGTCTGAAAGGCACGGACTTCGCATTCAGTGAAGCAGTCATCAACGCACTACGTCAATGACGTCATCAGCAGCTGCCCTCATTCTTTTACGGCGGGATCCAGAGAGCGGTGGCGGAAGAGTACCACCGCTTGCGGGGACTTTACAGAAATAATACACTTCCCGAAAAGGGAATGCTATAATCTTTTATTTGTATGCAAACATATGTCAGTTAAATCTGTTAAGAAAAGAAATTAGAACTTAAAAATGCTGAATATTACCGTTACATGTATTTCAATTCAAGTAAGCAACAAACAACCGATTGATTGACCGATTGATAATTTGCTGACAAGCCATCGAATTTCAGTGGATCAAAGAACTGGTGACACTGGTTAGAAATATTACAGATATCGATAGCACCGGGAAAAGCAAAAAAAAGGAGGGGTGGGGTGCTTTACAAAGGCCTGTGCCCCAAAAAGTTACTTGTCTCATAAACTGGTTGCAGTAAAGTAGAACCTAGAAGTTACCCGATCGTAACGAGGTACGAGTTCGTGTTTCTTGTTATGTCAACATGTGAGTTGTTCTTGTTGTTGCGACTGCAGGAACAATGAAAAGGAAAGTGTACGGGGCCCCGCCGCGGTGGCTCAGTGGTTAGGGCGCTCGACTACTGATCCGGAGTTCCCGGGTTCGAACCCGACCGCGGCGGCTGCGTTTTATGGAGGAAAAACGCTAAGGCGCCCGTGTGCTGTGCGATGTCAGTGCACGTTAAAGATCCCCAGGTGGTCGAAATTATACCGGGGACCTCCACTACGGTACCTCTTTCTTCCTTTAACTCCCTCATTTGTCCCTTCCCTTACGGCGCGGTTCAGGTGTCCAACGATATATGAGACAGATACTGCGCCATTTCCATTCCCCAAAAAACGAATTATTATTATTATTAAAGTGCACGGGCCTGCTCACTGGCACAAGGTGAGCCACAATCGCTGCCACGTGCAGACAGTATAGTTAAAAGATATGTGAGAGGAAAGATTGAAAGAAAAGATGCGCGTCACAACACCGCCTCATCTGTAGCGATGACGACAGTTAAGCAACAGATACCCCCGGTGACAAGGAGGCCTCACCGAATACTTGAGAGCCCCTAGATCCCAGCCCCGTAAGGTCCGGAAGCCACCCGTCGCCTATCCCAACATGTGAGTTGGCGTACGGTAAGGCATAGCGCTCACTAACACTAAATACGCCGCCAGTGGAGCATGCTTTGTGGAAGAATAGAATGAAGCTTTTCTTGAATGGCTTCCAGCGTGCTATAGGCTGGTTTCCCCGTCTTTGTCCTTGCATCAAGGTGCATTCTAGGGGCCTAAAGTTCGGTATCAACGCTGGAATTGGCGCGAAAACCTGCAACGGATACCCGGGCAGTCTCAACAATTTCGAGCGTGACGCCAAGACCTTTGCAGACTGGGGCGTCGACTTTGTTAACGCTGATGGCTGCAACGTGGACCCTAGACAGATGGACCAGTGTGAGTACGTACGGGAAAAAATGGCGTCCCTTTTGTCTGCGTATTAGCTCTAACGAGGCTTCAGGCAAGATATCTTTACACTGCGGTTACAACGTGCAAGGCATGTGACAAAATAAAAAAGTTACGCATTTTGAGTTACAAAAGAAAAAAATCGAGAAGTGGTGCGGCGTTATCGCATCCGTCATCTTATCTTTCTTGACTATCTCGTTTCCTCGTTGAGTTGAGTTGATTTGAGGTGTTGAATGCTGCAGGTGGGGTTAGCCTTGCTTATTCTGCCGGCAATTGCTCCACTGTAGCGTCCCTTCTATATTAATAATGTCCTAAAGCCTGTCGCATCTACCCCGCTATGCGCACAGTCTCTTATAATAGCACACATTCCTCTCCCGCAGTCACCATCTATGCACATAATCACTCCACACAGTCCACATCACAGTCCACCCAGAAGTCACCATCTATGCACATATTCAGTCACAGTAGAACATAGGCTATTGTAGTGCCACAATCCATACACACATTCACTTACAGTATAACGTAGTCCACTCCGGAAGACACCATCTACGCACACATTCAATCACAGTAGGCCATAGTCCGTTCCTGCTGTCACCATTTAGAAACAAGATCCGTGTCCTGCAGAAATGTTAAAAGAAGGCGTGCAGCCTTCCTTCTGCATGTCTGGTTTCCACTCGGGTAGACAATGTCCTGAACTGTGCTGTGACGGGTTCCTGTCTTCTTGAAGGAAGCGAACATCACATGCCTTTCCGCGTTGTACTCTGGGCAGTACATAATATAATGCTCGATATCCCCGTACACACCACATAAAGAACGTTTCCTCGTTATCCGTGTCGCCTTAACGTGAAGCTCGCTAAAGCGAAGGTACGAGCCCTCAAAGACGCAGCATTAATGGCGATATCCTTTCAGCTTGCCAACGCTAGTTGCGGAGTTTTGTTAGAGAAAAGTAATTGTAGGGCCGTGAACAACAGCAAAGAGCATTTGCCTGTCATTAGCATAACAAAGAAGACCTTTTCTCTGACCTAATTAAAATTTCTGATAAGATCCTCCTCTCAGTTCTTGCGCTGGCCTGTTCTTGTGGGCGGCCTGTGCAGCCAAGATAACGCTAAGGATGGCGTTGTTTTATGTTTGTCGCGTATGCCGCCTTTATACGCTACCTTGGAAATATTTTAACTTTCATACATAATGGTCCTAAATTTCATGCGTCAGCTGAACGAAAAAAAAAACTAATTCTTTTCTTTTTCGCTTCATTTTGCAGTGTATCCTGAGTTTGGACAAGCACTGAACTCTACTGGACGGCGGATACTTTATTCGTGCGAATGGCCCCTGTACCAATCACAGTCGGGCATAACGGTAGGTCTGACTTATTATACAGGCTAGCCGGCCTAGGCATTTCTTTAACTTTGTTCTTGAACAACTTGAAAGCCAGGGAGGTTTTCTAACACAGTTTTTTTGCTCGTAGGTGGGTGGGAGGGTGTTTGTGTGTGTGTGTGGGGGGGGGGGGGAGGGGGGAGGAGTTGCCTCTCTATGATTTTTTTTTCTTAAATCATTTCCTGGCTCACTCCACTCTTCTCGCCTGAGAAGGTTTGTCAATGGCGAAACGTCACTTTCAGTACTTGAAAAAAAGTCTCACACGAAAAAAAAAAACTAAGGTGCTGGCTCGACATTAGAACAAAGACGAGAAGTCAAGGGAAAAAAGTTGTTGTGTAGGGTACCTTCATGTAATATAAGCAAAGAAAACAAAACAGATCGCATGTGCCGACGTTTTTCTGTTGCCGTGATAAGAAAAACTCACATTGTGCGCTTTTTCCTTATTTCAGTGTTCGTTTGAACGAATAAACATATTCTTTCTGTTCTCTATTTCGGAAACCCCAGAAAAGGAGATGGCTTTATGTTGTGAAAAATGTTAGAATTAGCGCTTCACTCTTCCTCTTCCTCATTATCGTTCTTAATGCAGAACATGAAAAAAAAAACATTACAAAGGTTGGCAGCAATAGGCGCGCTTTGCTCTGCTAGTTGGTTCACCTAATGAGGTATTAAATGGGCCGGAAAACGGCAGCCTTATATCGTAAAATAACTAGCAGTAATGAGCTGTATCTCCTCTCATCCCCATCGGAGATTACAAGAACTCCGCAACAGGGAACTGCGTCACTGGCCATTTACGGTGCTTCCTACAGAAAGTCACTTACACGGAACATAGCCAGTGATAATAAAGATAACAAAGAAAAAAAGGCTATTACACGCGCATTTGAGCCCCCGTTTCATTGGAATCATTACAGCCGGACTACAGGAAGATAGCGGAAACGTGCAACATCTGGCGAAACTTTGCTGATCTGACCTATAACTGGAGTCAGATATACGATGCAGTTCAGCATGAAGCCAAGCTGCACGACGTACTAATGAACGTCACGGGTCCCGGCGCCTGGACCGACTACGGCGCGGTAATGTTCCGTCTTCTTCTTTTTATCAAATCTGCAGTTTTTTTTTCATCTCTGCTCAAAATGTGATGTTTTATTTACCGAGCGGCTTTTACAACCGAGACTCGCTAAACGTTGCTCTGCTCGTAGGTTTGCGAAAACAGGGCTGATCGTAAAATCTAGTTTAAAGGAGTGACCTTTAACAGCCAGGTAATGCGTCTATTCTGATCGACGTATTTTCTTGGTGATCCACGCAAGACGCGGGCTAGTTAAAGCTGACAGTGCAGGAAAGAAGGCGCAGTGAAATCGAACAAGTCTGGTTCTAAGATCGCAGAGGTTCGGAGTGATGGCTGCCAGCGAACAGTAAATGCTTTTTTTTTAAGTAACGTCTGATACACTTTTTTTCAGCCGCTGCTCACAGACGCCCAGAAAGTTATCCATTTTCAATCAACGATAAAACATTGAAAAACTGCATAAAAACATGAAATATCTTTGAGGCTAAGTTGTTGGACTGAGTTAAGTAATATATAAGATGAAGAAAAGGAACCTTCCTAGCTTGTGGAGAGTGAATCGAAGCTGTTTTTAGATGCAGATGTGAATGCCCCCAACCCTGACTCCTGTTGACGTGCCTCGTTCCGTGGCAAAGTTATGCTATGCACTTAAGTACGCTAGTAAGCTTTCCTCCAAGTATTCTATTCAGTCTAAATCCGTCGACCAAAAGGAAAATTATTCATGTTAGAAAAGGAATGAAATGCCACAGTTTTCTTGCCTGAAGCTGTGACGAAAAGACCGCCTGAGCAGTCAGAATCATGAAGATGGCGCAGCAAAAATCGCTTGCTGGACACGTGAATACGTGCTTATGTCCACTTATGGCACATTCATAGAGTGCTGACCGGAATTGCTGTTTCTTGAGAAGTCGGCGTTACATAGGGATAATAACGTGTAAATAACCATGATAACAAGTGTGGTGCCTTGGCGGAAAGAAAATATTTAATATTAAGGTTTGTGCCCCCTGAGTTTATATCAACCATTAAATAAATAAAAAAAATCAGTAAATCAGTCGGAAACGCCTTGCGGTAGCATGGCTAATTTACCACTGAATGGAAGACCCGCTTTACGAGCTTTACGATAGTGTTCGCAGAAACCATTGGAAAATTGTTCCCTTCAATTGCCCTACATTGCTAGGTATTGTATCTTTATACATTTTGTCTCGATAGAGCCAATAAACTTCGCCAACAATGCAGGTGGCTTCGGTTAAGTGGAAACAGACTGGATAAAGTCTATACGTAAGAACCAAGGCCATGCACTGGTTGCTCAATGGTTGGTTATCGGCATTTGCTAGCGCGCATCTCTTTCAAGAACTTTTTCGAATTGGCAAGCGTATTTGTACCCTGTGAAGAGATGTAAACTTTCGTGAAATTTTTAAATTGCGAAAAAAAAGTTTTCTTCATGGCGGTTTTTTTTCTCAGAAAAATGCGAAACTTTAGAATGAAACTAGGAAGTACAGTGTCATTAAACACATTCATTTCGTAACTCAAAATAGAGTAAAGAATTATATATTGCACCAAAACAAGCATATTTCACAGCCTTTCGAGGAAAAAATGGCCATGTACTGCATGCACTACAACTGGCGAAAAGATTGCATTACTCCGACTCGTCTGAACGCGTTGCTTTTGTGCATCTTTTCTCATGTTCAGGCTCGAGTCGACTTACACAAGATTTTGCAGCTCCGATAACCATGTTGCACATCTTCGCGTGCATATCATTAAAATGCGACCAGTTTCTTTCACATGACGCAGACGATAGAAGAATAGGAATAGCCAACATGCGACTAGCGTCGGCAGTTCTTTGCTACAAAGATCTTTTCCAGCATATGGACGGCTCCAGATGCTAAGTAGACCCCCAAATGGCTCATTTAGGCCACACATTACAGTAGGTAGTGAAATGGTACTGTGCGGAAAAATCCGTCTGGAAGTTTAGAGAGTTTTTTTTTCTTTCATCTGAACGATGACAAAAAAGTGAACAAGGTTTTATTTCCTCAATTTTTCGAGGTTTTCTTCAGGCACACACATCTCTATCATGTGCACGGTATGTATGTCTCTCTTGGTATCTGTTTTCAATGTTTACTCTTTACACCAATAACTTGGTTTTGGTTGTACAATGTTTCGAATTTCAAGGCGAGCACGCGCCGACAGCTCACCCATTTTTGTCCGAATAGGCGAACAGTCTTCCGTTCCAACAGTTTTCCGGAAGTTTCCCACTGGTGTCTGCTCTAGCTTCTACCACAAATGCCGTCCATGGTCGTTAAGGTAGTTAAGGGTAACGGACTGTGTTCCAAGAGAACGCTAGCTGGCAGGGGGCGGCAGAAAGTTAGGTGGGCGGATGAGATTAGGAAGTTTGCGGGGATAAGGTGGCCGCAGCTGGAACAGGGCTGGGATAATTAATTATTGCATTAATTTAATTTATTTATTTCAGTATACTGCAGGCCACTGCTTGGCCCAAGCAGGAATGAATTTACATTGTTACATAACCAAAGGAATAAAATTATACAATATTAGCAGCACACGGATACGAAAAGAATAAACCAAAAGAATAAAACCAAAAGAATAAAATTATACAATATTAGCAGCACACGGATACAAAAAGAATAAACCAAAAGAATTAAACCAAAAGAATAAAATTATAGAATATTAGCAGCACACGGATACGAAAAGAATAAACGAAAAGAATAAAACCAAAAGAATAAAATTATGCAATATTAGCAGCACACAGATACAAAACGAATAAACCAAAAAAATAAAACCAAAAGAATAAAATTATACAATATTAGCAGCACACGGATACGAAAAGAATAAACCAAAAGAATAAAATTATACAATATTAGCAGCACACGGATACAAAACATATATATAAACAATATTAGCAGGAAAGTAGACGACGTAACGCATGAGAAAAATTTTGTGGTGGGAGATATATTGGAGAGGCACAGTGGTGGTGCTTCCTCGCAGGTGGTGGTGGGCAACTACGGCCTCGCTGAGTCGCTTCAGCGGTCGCAGATTGCCTACTGGGCCGCGGCGCCTTCCCCCGCGATCCTCTCGGTGGACCTGCGCAGTGTGGGAGACACGGCGCGCTCGCTACTCCTGAGCCCCTACGTCATCGCCGTCAACCAGGACCCGCTGCGCAACAAGGCCAACCGGATGCCCCAGGTTAGAGCGTGCCGTCCTTTCTTTCTTTCTTTCTTTCTTTCTTTCTTTCTTTCTTTCTTTCTTTCTTTCTTTCTTTCTTTCTTTCTTTCTTTTTTCCTTTCCTTCCTTCTTTCTTTCTTTCTTTCTTTCTTTCTTTCTTTCTTTCTTTCCTCCTTTCTTTCTTTCTTTCTTTCTTTCTTTTCCCTTTCTCTCTCTTTTTTCTCAATTATTTTCTGCCTTTCCTTCTTTCTTTCGCTCCCTCCCTCGTTGTGTGTGCCTTTCTTTCCGTATTCGTTTTATTTGTAACGAAGAATGATGGCCTGGTTTCCATGAACCATCCTGAGAATGTTTTTTTTACATTTTTATGTCAAAAAAATAAGTCCTACGGCCTGCTTCATAACTTCAGCTGTGTGATTCATTAGCTCCCGACTGATCAACTATGCGGGCTCAAGTAGAAAATGGCCTATTCACTTTGTAGAGTCCGTTTGTTAAAACGTCTAGTTTGCCCAGTTTCGTCGAGCGATGCTGTGAAATTATGCAAGTCTGACACGAACTAAAGGTTTTGATATTTTCTAAGTGGAGATATCGAGTGCTGTGCAAAATGTCAGGCTACCCTGGCATGGCTATTCGTAAAAGCCTCGGAATCCATGTGTTGCCTGTGCGAAGCTGTCGCATATCGAATTAGTACATAAGCTGCATCTGCCTGTGTAGAACCTCAGCTGGGAAGTTGCTACATGGACAGCATGTAAGAAATTTGAGTGCAGACAAGAATTAGATAATAACCCCCCTTCCCCCCCCCCCCCCCCCCCCCCCCCCCCCCCCAAATTATTCGCCGTCCCTCGAACACGGAACAAGCGACAGTGGTGACTGTATCACAAAATTCCCGCTTTGGATGGTGCCTGCTCTAAGACTCACCTGCGTGGCGTGATCACAGATGGCGCTGCACAGCCTGACCCTTTTGAATAGTACCCTTATTCGATAGCAGCTGAACGCGGAAGCGTTCGGTTGCAACGCACAATTTCCACAGCTGCACAGACGCTAGTAAAAAGATAGAAAACCACGCGTTACGCAAGGAAGATACGGTATGCAGGACGGACGTGGAGATGTCCTCACAGCGCACTGCCTGAACGCAATTTACTTTATCTATTGCTTCATTGATAAGCGTATGAGAGGGTGCATTCACTGAATGCGGGGTTCTATGCAATGGCAGAGGTAAGGTTAAGAGAGCTAACTGAAGCCAGCTCGGTTAGGTAAACAAGTGTAGCGCATGCCACCTCCCTGTAGCCGACGGCGAGACATCAGCCAGTACGAGAGTGGTGTGTTAGCGCATGATTTTTATCTGTTAGGTTAACGGGAAGGCGAAAATGCAGCAAAACGTCTGTCTCTTATATGTACTCTGTCATAAGCGCTAATGGGTTTCTGCTGCGATACCCACTCGCCCAACTATCACTATGGCTCCGACATCTAGGACTTATTTTGCATTCGTTCGCTCTGGTTTTCAAAGAATGGCTTGGCGTGTTTGCGCGCTTTCCAGGGCTTAGGAAAGCGGCCGTGAGGTTAATTTCCTTGGTTGCTGTGCCCTCAGTTAGCCAGCAGCAACGGTAGGGGTGGGATGGTATTTTGTTACTAAGACATTGTTAAGATTTCTGAATGAAAATTAGCCAAAGAGGAGCCTTTTAAAAATGAGGAGGGTTCTCAGGAAAATGAGGTTGTTATTATTGCGAGAAAAATATGCGTTCGTTTTGGCTGAACAATGTTGTATTCAGTATGATGTCTGGCATCATAAATACTACAAACAGTGTGATCGCACAGTGCAAACAATACAATAGCGTGTACCATGTAATAGAATCTCTATGCATCCCTGGTTTAAATATTGCGCTGTTACGGTTTCACTGGACGCGTAAATTTCATGATAGAAAGATGTAGACAAAGTTACTAGGGAGACGCTGAAACCGTTCTTTTTCGCTGTTCATTCTGCTTCGTATTGTAAACAAATGAGAGCAAATTCTTTTAGAGCCACATTGTACAAGATCTGCGGGGGAAAACTTCTTAAAGTCAACCACGTATCACCCCATCATTCAATTCCACAATCCGCGCAGGTCCATCTTCTTTGTTAGAGCAGGCAGCAACACCTCTAACTGTGCACATACGGCGTCATGTGTTTTGCACGGGGATCTAGATTATTACCTTATGTGTTGCCCAGATTACAACTCGGCGAGGTGTGTCCTACTCGCGCCCCTCAAGAGGGAAGGAGTGCCAAAAAAGACGAACTGCGCAACAAGAACACGGACGAAAGGGAGGCAGACACACACTAACGCAGTGCCACACGGTTCCCTTCAAGACATTATTTACCCGCGCGGAAATATACATATAGGAGGGAGGCTTCCCGCCTTCTTCGAAAAGTCCTTCAGGACACTGATTTCGACTCAAACATTAGAGCGGACACTTAAGCTGATGAGTGATAAAAAAGGTGGGCGAGTTGGTACATATTCATTGTTCACAACAGCTCAGGAAACACGGACAAAAGGGGAGAATAGACAAAACAATCGCTTGTTTTGTCTATTATCCTCTTTTGTCCGTGTTTCCTGCGCTGTTGTGAATAATGGACACTTAAGCTCCACATTAAGAGTATGACGCGATAGCGTAATCGGTAAATTCTCATATATGCAGAAGGTCATCCTGTACATTACATTCACAAGTCCCTGCGAGTCCCCATACCCCTCCTGGCGCAGTGGTGCCGCGATTAAGCAATGCGCCACTGCCCTCTGCGATGGCAGGTGCTCCAAGTGGTGGGCCTTGTGCGACGCAGGTTGCTCTTCCCGAGCGACCAACCATTAACTGTCACCTGCCAAGGTGGGCAGTTTGCTCACAATCCGGTGGGCAGGTTGTGATGACGCCACAAGGTCACGTGACCTAATTGGCCAACCTGCCTCCTAGGTTGCTCTCTGGCGACCACCTGACAGAGCCATGAACGTGATTTTTCGTTTACAACGCCGACACTGGATTTTCTGATGAACGGGGCCTTCAACGCTGTCATGTTAAAATGTTGATAGCAGCAATTGATAACTATTGTTTTTTTTTGCGCGGTGGTAAAGTTCTACTAGTTCACAGATGCGCACCAAAGGTCTTTCAATCAATATTAAAGTGTCGCAACAGTAGAGAAATTCCCGGCAGAATAATTGCAAGGCTGACCCCAACAGCAGAGAGCAAGAACTCAACTAGAGCTCAAGTGTAACGAAAACCTGGTGATTTTGATTTTTAGATGAATAGCTTTGGAAATGTGAGAAACGTTATGAAATTATCAGCGCCCTGTGACGAATATTTCAGCACTAACTTGGGTGCAAACCACTTGTTACCGAGGCAGCCGAACGGCAACAGCGAAGGGTGATTAAAGATTTTGTACGGGCCAATGAAACAAATTGTGCATGGGCCGGCGGTCCTCTGGGCTTTTCCCCAACATGGAAATTGTGGCCACGCGCTGTGCAAACTCACATGGCCCAGAATTGTTAATGAGGCCACTGTATCTGATAATATTGCCACAAGATAACAACGTTTATTTTTGTTTTCAGAATTGCAGGTCAAAACAATGTTGTTTTCGAGAACATCCCTCGCTCGAGCTTGACCCCATTTCTTCTCGTCGATAAAACTAGCGAAAACGCCTCTAGGGGTAAGTAAGCAGTAATGATGAAACTGAATATAGACTGCGGGAAAACACACAGCATGGGTGGGAAATGCTATATGCCAGGTTGTTTTCCTCTGTGTTCGACGCGATCTTCCCGCAGTTACCAGTATTATTATGTTTATCAGTAGCTGCTTACTCGTGCTTAAATGCCATAGTCAAAAGGGGGCGAACGCGGGTTGCTTCATTTCTGTATTATATATTACGCATTCTTGTTATAATGTGCGTGAGTGAGTGCTGCTGCGTCATTCTTGGTCGGCATATGTGGACTCATTGGAAGCATACAGAACCAGTCGATTTTTTGGTAGCTAGATTTCCAAACGCACGGGCACTGTGTCTGTAAACGAAAAAAATATAAGTAATTGATTTTCACTCTGTTTAACGTACCTTCTTGCGTCTGCGAACTAGCTACTTGAGCGTCATTACTGAATCACCGCGTTTACAGGTAAAACTGTTTTCACAAGTACTTTCTTGCGCTGATGTTTTCGAGCTAAGGTCCAGATGATCCTTTCTAAAGCGATAGTTTCCTACGTGTTAACTGAATTAAGTACTTTCAAAAGAGTTTTGTAGCTTCTGAATAACCTCGTTTCGGAAGCCAATTTGTTACCTGCCAAGGAATGCCTTCCTAACCGTGTCGGTAACTCCGTCGGAGCCATTTCTGTAACTGCTGTGGAACGTTCTTCGGAACTGTTGCGGCTAAAATCTTTGTTCATCATTACAGATATTCTCCATATCTTGCCGTAGGGAGTACGTTGGGCACACTTTTGTGACTGCTGTAAAATCTCCTTCGGGACCGCTTTGGCATTTCCGGAGGAGGTGGTTCTTTTATGCACGCTTTGGATTTCACTGAGGTATCTTCGCTTCGCTTCGACAGCTTTCTTTACCGCCTTCGAGACATCTCCTTGGTGGTCACCATATGTTCACTTACTGGTCTACACTTAGGTGGTCCAATGTTTTGGGGGATCCCCCAAGGTGCAGTAAATTTGTAATAAAAGAGTAATTACTCACTGGTATCCACATAAGCGCAGCGATATAGCTAAAAAGGAAAGCTATACAGCTTTCTCAGAAACTCCGTAGTTAAAGAAAAATTCGTCCTTGTTCGGGGTTCGAACCCGGGACTACCGCGTCACCAGGATTACCGCGTCAAGTGCAACTGCTGTTACAGCGTGGTAGCTGCGTTATGCAACGTTTCGATCACGTGACAGTGAGGACGACAGTAGGCTTGGTTGGGTGCATGCCACGCTTTTTAAACGCCGTCTTCCCGCCGTATTTGCGGACACTCACACCGACCTCGCACGCTTGCGCTGCCTCTGCCAAGGTATGTTAAAAACTCCCGGATGAATGTGACCTTGCCTAAGCTGCCGCGTTGGGCTGCGTTCCGAGGGTACACACTACTTTCCTGGCTGCGCGTGACGTAAGCAATAGCCACTGCGTCTGGCCGCGCTTCCTGCCTCCTTCACTATGTCTGTACGTCCTCGCGCAGCCTTGGTTCTCTCCCGGTAGTTCGAGAAGCGACCGCAAGGGGCTCTGTGCTTTCACGTCCACAAACGAAACTACGCATACGACACAAAATCCTGAGAATGCAGACTACACAGATATCGCTGTAATACAGAGCATTCACTTAAGTTCGATCATTAAAGGAAATTAAATCTGGGACTCAACGCACAATAAAACTGATTAGTCGCAAAATCGATCACCGCGCCCTGGGATTAGGACTAGACAAGAGGCGGTGTCAATAGCGCACTCTGGTACACGCGGACTGGCGGCATCAGCCAAGCTGAAACCAACTGCGGCTAACTCGTACTCCAAAATAATCTTTCACTTGAGAATGAAGCAATCTCAGGCTTCCTCGAACGCACTCATTATCACAAGTACTCAGACTAACGTGGCCTAAATTTAAGCCTAGTGAGCCCGGTTGATCTAACGCATGAGCCCACAGGCCTTCACATCTAACTCCTCTTGCCGCCTTGTAACGTTACTGTGCCTGTGACTTTTATCTCTGCTTTGTTGATATGCTTGTTACAGCACTTATTCAGATTTCTATCACGATCATTAACCATTCTCTTATTTTTAACGCTTAATAATAATAATAATAATAATAATAATAATAATAATAATAATAATAATAATAATAATAATAATAATAATAATAATAATAATAATAATAATAATAATAATAATAATAATTGGTTTTCGGGGAAAGGAAATGGCGCAGTATGTCTCATACATCGTTGGACACCTGAACCGCGCCATAAGGGAAGGGATAAAGGAGGGAGTGAAAAAAAGAAAGAAAGAAAGAGGTGCCGTAGTGGAGGGCTCGGGAATAATTTCGACCACCTTGGGATCTTTAACGTGCACGGACAGCGCACGGGCGCGTTAGCGTTTTTCCTCAATTAAAACGCAGCCGCCGCGGTCGGGTTCGAACCCGGGAACTCCGGATCAGTAGCCGAGCGTCCTAACCACTGAGCCACCGCGGCTTATATTGAACTCTCTGCTAACTATGACTATGTGCATTGACATCGCACAGCACACAGGAGTTATTTTTTTTCTTTTCGTTACCCTCGAAATGTGACCACCGCGGCCAGGATTCGAGTCCCCAAACCTTGGGATCAGTGACCGAAAGACAAAGCCCCAAAGCCTCTGCGGCGAGTTGGAATAATTTACGTACCGGGCTGGAAACCCGTTTTCATTATAATCTTTGCTCGCTGTCGCTTACCAATCATCTTTTATGCTTGCACACCGAGGTAATCGACCTGGCTTAGTGACTTGAACAAGAAGTTTGATATAGCTTCCTTGGTCCCAAATGACTCCAATGAGTTCCAGAACATTCCAGAATTTCTCGTCCCCCTCTAACAATGCGAAAAAAACTGTGTGCTTCGGTCGCCTCGTAAACAAATAAATTGCTCAATAACCAGACAAAAAGCAGTCGCTGATGAGATCAGCATGGACAGAGGTTCTATGCTGAGCTTCGCTGAACTGAAGACTCCGTATTTACAAAACAGGCGATAGAGCATCTTGCACTGCATTTCTCAAACTGCATACAGAAACAAACCTATCTTCCTGAACAGCCTGCAATCGGCGTGATGAAATTTAGCGTAAAGATATTTTCTCAGTGGTGAATACGCAAACACTATGTCATCACTTGAACTAAAACAAAAAGCACCCTACAACTGGGGGTCGAACCATGCCACCTTGCAGCTACGGCCTGCAGCCATTTTCTCTACGGAATTCCTCTGATTTCTTTCATTTATTGCATGAAATACGGCTTCTGCCACACATCGTGTCGGTTTGATATTTGCAAAACAACAGGCTGCGTCAAAAGTGTAGAGTCCAAGAGGTTTGTTTTCAAGTCATGTAGTCCGGTTTTCAGCACTGCCGGAAGCCCTAAGCTTCAATGGTGTGAGGCTTTAAATTCTCCTTATCCTCGCCACATTTGGAACGTCAGAAATGCAAAACGAGAAGCACTGTTCCGCTTAGAGGCAAACCTGGTGGGATGTTTGTTTTCGGCAAAAGTTATGCGTGGCTGCGTCGCTTTCGCTTGGAGGAGCGGCAGTCGTGGGCTCTGCCAGCCTAATTTTGTAAACAAGTAACTCTGGTATACCTTATTCAGCACATGCACGTTAAGTCTCCGGAGACGTCATTAAAGAACGGTCGCCTTTAGTCCTACCTAATTAGGTGGTTACGGCCGTCTAGGAATGCTTACACAAACATCAGCATGTAAATGTGCACATTTGAGAAGTGAAAACTTTACAGGTCGGCTGATTTCACCTTAAAGACTTTAGTCTGAGGAGATTATCCTCTATAAGAACAAACATGAAGCTATGCACTCCATTGTTTTCCGTTACCGCACTGGTGCTCTTTGACATCTCTGTTGCTCTATGGCGTTTAATGCATGATTTAGCGAAGTTCCCTATGGCGCATCTGATGCGTGCGAGCGTCTGCTGGTTTATTATAGCTTTGTAAAAATGCGTACATAATGCAGAACCTTCCTTTGCCTTTTCTCTGCCATTGGTTCCTTCTTTCGCTCTTGTTTACTATCTCACAAAATTGTCCGCTTTATTTTTCTAGAAGGCAGCTAACTTGCTTTAATGATTTTTTTTTTTAGAGGAAGGGGGTGAGAACATTTTTGCTTTGTAACAAGTGTATATAGTAATCATCTTCCAATCCAAAGTCAAGTGGGCGCTGAGAAACAAAGCAGAATGAGAACTATGATCGGTTAGCTAGTTGTCGACGCGCATTGCGTTGGCATAAAGTAAAAATAAATTAGATTACTGATCTAATTCGTTTAAGCTAGATTAGTTACGGCTGCGTCTCTACTCTCTAATTCTTAGCGCTGTTTTTCCCATGGAGAAAGACCCTGTACCTGTACTATTTGGCGATACATGATTAGCTGTTGCGGCCAAGTAGAAGCGGGCACAAAAGTGTCTGATTATACTCTTGGCTCACCCTCTTTATGAACGTTTTGTTTGACTCCTAGCTCACTTTGTCTACACCTTGGCGAGACCTTGGTGAGGCTGACTTCCCTGTATTTTATTGGTTGTGGGCTTATTAGCAGTGCTGCTTCTAAGGTGTTGGGCTCGCACTATAAAGCCCCACTACCTAACAAAACTCGAATGAGCATGATACGGAGCGTTACTTGATGCTTTTGACAGTCAAACGTGACGGTTAACTTTTAACGCTCAGCATATAGTTTAGTGAGACCGTTAGAAGACTAATGAATGTCGTTTTTGAGCTCATGAAAGCGTCGGTTAGTGAGGGTGACAATGAACTCGCTGGAAAATTGCCGTCGATGGCGGTTTGACTCGGTCATCTTATAATGAACAGTTCCTACACAGCTGTCCAAGCGTACTGACTGTACCTGGTTCACTTATTACGCACAAAATTGTTCGTGACTTAATAGGTTCATACTGACACGCAGAACGATTGCACAAGATGAAAACAAAACTACTTTTTTCATCATTACGCGAAAGTTGAGAATGATGGCCATATCACCTTGATCGTTCTCATCGCTCCTCACTGAGCGCAAATTCGAATCCATTATTTCTGCGATCGTTGTTCTAAGCCAGTCACCGCAAACAGGATCACCGGCGTGTTAGGAGGTGAGTCCGGCGCAGGAAGGAAACGAACAACTTAGGGCAGAGAACACTGAGCGAGCACCAAACTGTACTACGTATAATGTCATTGGTCTCGTGGTGGTTGCGGAATGTCATTACGTCACCGCGCATAGGCCGCTGCCGCTTTGTCACCACCCATCAAAACATGGTCACATGTGCAAAGTTCGTCACTAGTTATGTGTGAGAGATGACGACGATGCCATAAATTCATTAAAAAACTTCTCTCGCAAGGCTCTCTTATGAAAACACGGCAAAAAAGAGGCGCGAGCAATACTTAACTCCCATCTTGTCTATGGCGGCCTTATTTTCTCTTTTTCTTCCCGCAGTCGCTGTGTATGCATGTATATGTGTATGTGTATGTGTAGAAATTGCCACGTACACGTAGCTACCGCTATCAGTGCATCATGGGTAATTATATTCGTATCTCTGTTCGCCTCACCTCTTTATCACTCCCATGTCAGAGGCGTATATATGCTTCTCCGACCGACTTCCCAATCCTTCCCGCCTTTAAACGTTCTTCTTTTTCTGCTACTACTTTTCTGCTCGCAGAAAAACAACTTGGACGTGTGGACCCGTTGGGTGAAGCCATGCCTACCGAATGGAAACTGCTCCATGGTGCTGTTGGCCCACAACCCGAGCATCCGGGGAGGTCCCGTCGCCATGGACGCCTACATCGAGGGCCTAGGCCTTCACAACCCACGGGGTTACGTGTTTCAAGACGTGCTCAACAACAACACCCTTATTGGCCTCTTCTACCCGGGACAGACGCTCACCGTAGCGGTCCCGCCTCTTGACGTCATCCTTTTCAAGGCGACCATCACCGACCGATGACGGAGAGATGATCAAATGCAATGTCGCGGTTCTGTCAAATGGTGGCTCGAAACTGCTACTAACTTTTTGAATCTTTGAGGAATACGAAGTAAAAGCTAGTAGAGGAGCCGCCGCAGAAATGAAGGGCTTGAATAAAAAAGGAGCAACTCGGAACATGCCCCAGTTCTGTCGACACGTAGGCTGTGGCAAACATGCGTGTGAATTACTTAGGAGTTATTTTTGATCACTGCTGAAATATGGCTGTCGCGTTGAGTTTAGCATGCGTGATCATTCATTGCTTTGTTAAAAGAGTTCAATCTGCAATTTTTTTCAAACACAAATAAAAGCTGTAATTATGCGCCGGTACGTACGTTCTGACGAATAAAAAGGTACGAGTTGGTCAATATTTTTTAAATCTGCGTCTGTTCATTACACTATCATTCTCGTCGATATCCTTTGCAGTTTTTTTCTCTTTCAGCAATGACCTCCACATATTCCACTCACTATGTGCTTACCCGCCTGCCCCTGAAGGCCAATGAACTCTCCTTCATAGTTCCATCATCGTTTACTGCACAGCACTGACGCAGTCTGTCCTTCTGCAGACAGTGTGTTTTGTTTTTGTAGAAATACCTTCGCACCCGACTTCATTATGAATAAATCGCAGCGACGACCCTGAGTTGAGCACCTAAAATGCACCACTACGCGGGGAAAAAAAAATAAAGAGCCCATAAATTCCGAAGCCCTGAGGTGACTATAGAAGAGATGCGCCTCGCGTCTTTCTCAACAGCGCGCGTAACGTCACGGCCGCTACCGAAGGCCTCCTTTTCACACTCACTCTCACCTTCCGCTCAGCTTACACACCGTCCTAGAATTCCCCGCTCGTGTTCGGTGAGCTGCGTGCAGTGCAGGCTAATTAACCCACTGCCGGGAAACACCGATAATTGCGGCCCACGCGGTCGCGGGGGCCAAAAAAACGCAAGTATAGCTGCCCCAGCGTTTTAAGAGCGGCGAGGGGGACTGTGCCAAGGGGACGGCCGATCGACTTGGCGGTCGCGTGTGCCCGCGGGTGTGAGCGCAACCCAAGAAGATGCAATCAGCGATAGAACTCGCAAGCGGCGGCCACGGGGAGACCCTGTCAGCGCTCTTTCCGACGCAAACTCAGCAGCCCCACGCGCTGGACGTCGCTCGCAGATCACTGGGGCGTCCAGGCCACGCGCAAGGGATATCGCTCTAGAGGAACGGAGGTGAGACGTGAAAGTTTTGCATTTTCAGCTGCAGCAAGAGGAGCTTGTTTGGGAGGCCTAGCATATGGCGTGCTTAGAAGGAGCTTTTAAACAGCGGGGATAAAAGAAAATGTAAACAGTTGGCAGCTACGCTCTATTTGAGACAGCGTAATTACCTGCCCCCCTTTGGTTAAGATGTATTCGTTCTCCTGTGCGTATCAGGGGTGTAAAACAAAGTTATCTTCAGTAGGCGGGGAACTGAGGTGCGTGTTGCTCATAGTGAAATAGGTATTTGGCGTTGTTACAGAATGACCACACCTTGAATTCAGAAGGGGTGCCGGTGGGCTTAGACACTGTTACCCCTTTCCCTTTTGCTGTGCTCAAGTTGTGTATCGCTGCCTTCGTGAAGCAATGACTAGTTTGGTTGTTGTTTGCCAGTACTTAAACTCTTCGGCTTTCGCGATGCCTGTGCTCGTATTTTTGATAACCTCTGGACACAGTTTGTTTACTTTTGTTCAAAATGTTTTGAAGCGGATGTATTAGTTTCTGGATGCCAGATAACTAGTGACTGAACCATTGGCAACAAACTTACTAGTTTTTCCACAACGTTATGTGCAGGATAGTATTTATAAGAGGTAGTTAGCGAAATGTACTGCCCTCAAGATTATGAAATGATCAGCAGCACATAATATATTTAGTGTGCACTCCCGCGTTGTTGATATGGCATAAACCCATTTAGTTGCACTAAAATTATAAAGAAAAAGAAAGCGTTGATTGTCCCACTTAGCGGGTGCTGCAGATGTGAAATCGGGGAAACATTTTTAACACAAGAAAAAAAGGTTGGACAACACAATCATCGACGGGCAACAAACGCAACGTTCTCAGAACATTATAAGAAAGTTGACCAAGCGAATACAGATCTGTCCTGTTCTATTATCCCCCTTTACTTCTTGTCCCAGATTTACTCATTCAACTATTTTTTCAAACGCTCTAGGCTGCTTTTAAATTTACGATATCTTAAGTTTTTTTTAAGAACTAAAAATTCTGAGGAGAAACCGGACAAGCAAGCTGTTCAGATTGGTTATACAGAGCACCGAGCGCAGGGGCGGCGCTACTGGCGTTGTAACGAATCACGCCTTTAATTTTTGTGTATGAAAACATACATGTAAGTTGGATATAACATAGTACAGAAGCAACTGCCAGCATCATTCGGGATGCCAATTCTTGGCAAGGTTGAGTTGTCCTTTAGAATATACAAGTTGCTGAAAATTAATCTTTGCAGATTTCCTTAAGTTAGGCTAATACCGAGTGATTCGTGAAATCCACCTTTGCACATATGTTCTGGGGCTACGGGGACAAAGTGAGCTAACAATTGTCACCGTCCTGCAGGTAATTAACTAAAATTTATTAATGTATTTTTAGTGACTCCAGTAAGCGAGCATGTTTATATTAGAAACTAACAGCTATAGTCGTATATCTATACAATTCTACTTTGTAGAATTCGCCTAGCATGCGTGTGTTCGGAGATAGTCACGTCCAAATCTTCAGCTTGATTCGCGTAATTGCGCATCCAAGGAGGCGGGGATTAGCGCGAAACTCCAACCGGCATGGCACGCCATTTCGTCTTCCAATGGCGTAGAGGTACTGGTGTAGCTGATAACTGTTTCCCTTTCACTTTCAGCTATCGAAATCAAAGAAAATACTGACGCAACAGCTGCGTCACAGTAGAGAGGAGTTTCGCGTCGACTTCCTGAGCCTTGCATGTGTAATTACGCGAAATCAGTGAAAACTTTGAAGGCAAATATCTCGGAACAAAATGGAGTAATCTAAAAACGCGACCGCTTCTGTGTTTACAATATAAAGATTCACGCTGGCCGCAGTTAAATATCTAGTTCATTAAGATATTTTAGTTAATTAGGAGCCTGACGAGGGCAGTTATCATCTCACTTTGTGCAGCCGTGGGCGCATAGCGCACGCACAGAGGTGTATTTCACACACCGCTCAGAGCCTAAATTTAAGAAATCTGTAAAGCTTAATATTGAAGCTGCAGTATAACTAAATAACAGGATTGCATTCCCTTGTTTTACTTTCTAAACAAATATTAAAGCTAAGTAAAAAAAAAAGCATATTTTCCTTTTCCCAAATGCAATAAAAAGGCACCGCATGCACATCAAATTCTAAAGTGGCACACTTTGTAGAAGATTTCTCAGCAGATTTACCGATTTTCTCTTTCAATTTACCGCGATGATTCCACTGTAGTTAAATTTAATAGAAAGTACGCGTTGAAATCGGCAAGCAAGCAAATCATGTTTTATTGAACCACATATTTGTGCATTTAAGGACGTAGACTTGAAGAATATCGGCTGTTGCATAAGTATACAGTCCCGTGCGCCGTTCGGATTAACTTCGTGGGCGACTGTAAATTTATGCAACAGACGCTACGTCGGCACTGTTTTTAGGTGCTTGCGAAAGCAGTCCAGTAACACGTACGGCTGAATACGCCAGCTTTGCACTCCTTCTGTCACAAAGACGAGGGCATGCTAAAAATTGCTGGAATGTTTCAACAAATTTCCTCATACTTGGTCGACGAGAAACACACTTTGAAATTTTTAGCGTCCGAGAAAGGGAGTCTAAGATAGTCGTCAAGACCTTGTTTCTGAAGCATTCCTTAGGAATTCGAAAAAAAGAATTCTAGACTGAAACCGACGGTTCATAAATTTTTACAACGTCGGTGGACCTTCCATCACGCTTTTAATATGAAGCACAGAGAAATGTCAAGAAAGGTAGGGTTAGTAGCCGCAAAGGGTGTCATTCTTTGATGAAGATGGAAAGACGGAAGTACGTAACGCAAACGCGAGACTAAGCTCGCGGCTAGTTGAGGTCCACCGCGGAAGCTGGATGACTACAAAACAGCAGGCAGTGATGGCTTCAGAGCCCTTCCGCGGTGACGACCTCTATCGGCGGGCGGTTGTCAGGTCTGTCGAGTGCAACGGACAGCGTTTTGTCTCTGCGCGCTAAATTGAGGGCACCCACGAACCATATGCTCCATCAGCTCGGCAGAGCTACAGCATCTCAGGCAGTCCACTCCGCCGTGCCAGTGGCGTATGACTACGGGTTCGCAGATGCGACGCTAAGCGACTGACGGACAAAAAGGTTTTGTTCATGCGTTGATGAACCAGACGGCAGACGGACTTGCGGGTGAGCAGACGGACTTGCGGGTGAGTATTCGACACAGCGGTGAAAAGACGCCCGACAAGACGAAACAGTGACGACACCACAGACGGGAATCAGTGCCTGTTTTCTACTGTCTCGTTTATTTTTTATAGTATACTTTCGTTTTCGCGCTGCTTTTACAATACACCGCTCCGGAATCAGTAACCGTCTAACTAAGAACGCAATGGTCGTGAAACAGCATGCGAGAACGCAAACGGAAGCACATAAAATAGTCCGAGCTTTGTACGGTCAATTCCAGCTTACATACGCGTAAGTGAGCTGAGCCTGCCTGCCGCGTCCGCTGCTGATATTGGAACGAATGTCCACCGTAGCTGAGGGAAGATTGGGTGGTTTCGTCAGCGCAGTTTCCAAAAGATGCTGCTGCAGGCGCATGCTGTGTTGCTGCGGACTATCCGTTTTCCCACTGAATAACAGACTTGTACAGAACTGATAACGCTGACTGAATTGGGATGGAGGCGGCTTGTTTGACTTCGGTAGCGATGCACGTCAAAAAGGAAAAAGAAAGATTCACACAGTCTAAACTAACGTCGAGGCTTAGCATCTTGTCTCAAAACCCGCAGTGTTGCCTTGACACGAAAAAACCCATTAACGATAGCCCTGATACGTCTTTCGTACGCAGTGCATGAGCGCTTGTACAGAACGCACTTTGTAACAAGGTTTAGAGTTTCATGTGCGTCGACTGTCCGCCATCTATCTATCCCCGCTGTCCGGTTGCCGATGGACATATGTCAACGTAAAGTTAGTCTACGCTGATGACAAATATATTCTTTTTTTTTCGCTTCCATCGTCTTATTACTAGAGCACACTCAGCTCCCGAAGGCCTTCCTTCTTGAATATTTGCGTTTATTTTGGAACGCGAAAGCATGGCCCAGCATTACTTGTTCCGCGGAATAATAATAATGGTAGCGCTTCATAACTGCTCGTCCTTCAGGCTTCACAAAAGTTTTTCTCCGTACTATGATTATATTACTACTATGTTTTGCTTTCTTTTTGCACCAGTTGCATTGCTGGGCCGTATTTGTGTCTAAAGAGTGAGCGAAAGATAATAAAATTAAAAACAGGCGGAGAAGTCGCTTGGTGTACTTCTGGCTGCCTAGCCTGTATTGCAGGAAGCCTTAAATGAATGTAAATATCAAGACGGTAAAAGGTTAGAGAGACCAGCGAAAGCCAGGTACTAAAATATTTCGTGAGGCACAACTGCGCCCAAAATATTAACCATTATTTGCTCAACACGGCATAATCTGAAAGTGCGTTGAAACGCACACTGACGCGCTAGGAAGTGTACGTCTCGTTTTCTTTCCGAAGTGTAGAGTGGAAAAAATCGGTAGCACTTAAAATAAATTTAATAACTGACACTTCAAAATAAACACGTTGGAGCAACGAGGCACTTTATGAAAAAAAAGTGAGCTATTATTAATGTTCAGTATAAATTTATGTGGTTGAAAACTAATGACCACTCCTGTACATTCCACTAAGAAAATGAAATGTTACGTCTCGGTTAAGCGCACATTCAGAGCACACAGTCGTTCTTCCGGAGTAAGGAGTCCTAGATGCACTCATAAAAAAAAAAAGATAGTTGCTCCGGACAAAGAAAAATTCCTGGAAACAAAAAGGGAATAGTTGCTAGCAGAAATAAGCGCTAAAAGAAAAAAAAAATCTTGCACGCTATTATACCTTGCGTTTTGATAAATGTTTCCATTCACCGTCTCTCGCACGCGACATCACCCTCCGCGCTCATTCCTGCCCTCAGCTTACGCAAGAGGCGTGCTCGTCAAGGTCTAATACGGCCGGCTTCCGGAAACGCGTTCATGCGGAGACCAGCCCTGCACCGGCCCGGTGTCAAGACAGGGCTCCTTCTATATCGCCTCTGACAGTCGCCCGCCCGCCTCGCGAGCCGCCAATCTTTCCGCCGCAGTGACGGATGGCGGCCGCGCAAAATTGTTACGCTCGCCCTCCTGATCCTCGTGCTATGGAAACTCCGCCACCGTTGCCTTCTCTTTGCTTCTTTCATCTCCGTCCACACTTCCTCTCCATTCTTAAGCGCGCCAGACCCTCTGGCGCAAGACTTTACCGGCATCCGCAAGCTAAGAGGCTTGGACGTCTCTCCTCAATCCTTCCAGCGTGTGCGTGTGTACGTGTAAACAGCGTACCCCCCCCCCCCCCTCATTCTCTCCTCTCCCATTTATTCATTCCGCGTGCCCACTTTTCCTCACTTCGCGAGGCTTTCGATTTCTTCCTTGCCCCAAGGCGGGCGTCCGTGTTCTTGGCTGGCTTTAACGTGCCGCAGATCCGCCCGACGTTGCACCGGGTGCACTTTACGAGAGTGCTCTGCTGTGAGTCGCTTCTGCGGCGTCATCGAAGCTGCGTCCGCGCGCGCAGCGTCCGGCAGATGAGGAGGCGACCAGCTGTCTTCTCCGACGACACCGTTGCGGCATCCGCTGCGATGCGGCTGCTGCTTGTGCCGCTGCTGTTTCTGGGAGCGTGGTCGCCAGCGCTGTGCCTGGAGAACGGGGTAGCCAGGACACCACCCATGGGATGGCTGGCCTGGGAGAGATTCCTTTGCAACACCGACTGCGCCCGGGAACCCGACAAATGCATCAGGTTAGGAAACACACGAGGGGCCTGTCTTTTCAGTCGATTCTATTTGGTTGTTAACACCCGTCGCGCAAATCGGTAGAAGGTGGGAGTGGTGACGCCACAGCCAATCAAGAAAGCCGAGGAGGAATAGAATTGTGATGGAATGGTTACGCTACCTCGGCTCCAGACTGGCAAAGCTTCGGAAGCCTTTTAATGTGTGGCGCTCCCGTTAATGCATGTCCTAGGTTATGTACCAGTTAGTGTTTTATTAAAAAACACTTGCTTCCGGCACGCCCGCCAGAGGTACGATCTCACGCACCCTTTCAGCGAATAATACTTAGAAATATACAGGGTCCGTATTTTGCAACTGTTCATTTCCCTGTTCATCCGTTTGCCTCTTTATTACTGGCTGCTGTTATCTGTGACTTCAGGGTTGATAGAAAGCAAGAGATATATATCGCCGACTCTGGTATGGAAGGCAGAATTGGCCAATTGTAAACAGGCAAAAGTCGAAACTTAAAGAAACGCTGAAGAATTATAAGAGGTAGAGTGTATCGATCTATTACCGCATGTCAACGACGAAGACGTTACTTTTACTGAAAACGTATCTTTTATGAGTTGGAAAAGGCTACCAAAATGCAACGCAGGTGCTGTCATAACCAACTGATTGCGCAAGTACACTGTGATCCGTCAACATCGTAATCTGCGGATCACAGAGGCTACGCGACACCGCCATTCACGTGAAAATAGAAATCACAGAGTCCTTTTCGGTGTACGAGTCACGAGCTTGAATCGAATGGCGGGCTAATTTTTGTGTGCAATTTTATCAGCAAGAAATGCGTCTTTTGATGCCCGGCAAACGTCAAAATACCTAGAGATGGTCACAGAACCGATTTTTACTATTAACCAAAATTGGATGGAGATACCCTCAGTGCCCCTTAAGCAATGCAAACATGCTTGTATTCACGTATTTAACATTTGAGCGTGGATTGTCTTTAGAACTAATTTTTGACGTTCTCCCTCAGACTTGCCGCCAGAACCTTTTCCAAACGTGGCGAAAATGTATTTTTCTAACTTGCTGTGAGAAAGCGTTGGTATACAGGGCAAGCCAGTTTCAGCTCAGCGTCTACTCTTCCCCTTCATTACCCACCTTCAAACGGTAGCCAACTTGGTCTGGTGGCCTATTTAAAGCTTTAAACTTAGCTTCTCATTTCCCTTTTTAAAATATTTTGCAAAGTGAACTAAATGCAACGGAATGCACCAGAGACCATGCTTTTTTTTTATTCTAGAGCATTTTGAGGGAGTACTAAAGCCTCCACCGTCGACCGTGGTGGCTCAGTTGCAGTGGCGTTTCACTGCTGACATCGAGGTCATGGGTTCGAATCCGTGCCGCGACGGCTGCAATGTGGCCGACGTGGAATGTATTGATATTTAGATGCATGCAGGTTAAAGAGCCACAGGTGGTAGAAAACAATCTGCAGCCTTCCTCACTGAATCCCGAAGCGAACAGCGCGATCTGAGGAACGCGCAGTATATAGGACGATGAAAGAGACGAACACAGTGTTCACAAGTGAAGCTTTATTACCGCCACATCATGTACAAATACACAGATTACGCCAGAGAGATTGTCGTGCTCTTAACCTGAGCATTTGTTCTTGTTTTCTGTTTGTTCTCGCCGCGTGTATTCTGTAATCTGTTTCGTGTCATCTGTCTTTTTATACATGATGTCTGAGCAATAACTCTTTAGTCTTAGTTAGCGCTGTGTTCGTCTGTTTCTTCGCCCACCCTAAGGTATCTGTGTCTCGCAGGGCTCATTTTCTGCTCGCTCACTTAATCAATCAATCAATCAATCAATCAATCAATCAATCAATCAATCAATCAATCAATCAATCAATCAATCAATTAATCAACCAATCAGTCAATCAAAAAAATTAATAAATAAACCAAACAATCAGCCAATCAATCAATAATCAATCAATCAACCAATCAATAAATCAAATCAATCAATCAATCAATCAATCAAATGGCTTGGCTGTTTGGATGATTGCTAAGTAATCAATTTGATGATTACTTGTCTGATGGGTTTCTTATTCATTAAGCCATTATTTAAAAGCACTATCGATTTCGATGTAATACGTTTCGGGAAAAGCCAACATTCCTCTCTCTTGGAACTGCGCTGTTTAACTGATGGGTGCGAAATGAAACCAGCTCCTCCTGCGGATCATCGCAAACTTCATTCCGACGGCAACTTCTCTCATTCCAACGAGCTAGACAGGAGCACCGGCGTGTTTGCGTGGCGTTATACAAGTGGTTGACTGCGCAGTGAGCGGCTGTTCAAGGAGATGGCCGAGGCCCTGGTGTCGGAGGGTTACCGGGACGTGGGCTACGAGTACGTGAACATAGACGACTGCTGGATGACCTCGGAGCGCGACGCCACCGGCAGGCTGCAGGCCGATCCCGCGCGCTTCCCCAACGGAATAAAGCACATGGCCGACTTCGTGAGTGGTCCCGAAAGCGCTGCGCCATCTTTGCGTCTTGTACCGGACATATCGGGAGTTAAGAAAATTATACGTAAGAAAGCTTGGCAGTTGAATTATAGGCAAGCTGTTTGGCATGAGGTTGAGTTTCTTACTTCTTTAGGTTAGAGTATTCGCGAACAAAAAAAAAAAAACAATTGTTGGATTCACCTTATCAGCAAGTAACTGCTTGACAGAACAACAGGAAAGTTTTATCGCTGCTGAACTTGCTATGTTGCGTGCCGTCGGCTCTATGCTGAACAGTTATTGGACCTCACCAACCGGCGTTACAATAATGCACTGAGTAGGCTTCAAACTCTACTTAGCCCTACCTTTACAGAGTATCTGTGATATCTGCCTTTTGCGGAAGAACTGATAAGCACTTCCGTGAAATATGCTATTGAACGATGGTGCTAACACATAGATCGCAAATATACGCATACCGCATATCTGTGATAGAGCAATGATTATAAGATAGACCGCCCAGATTCAAATGGCACAGCGCGCCAAACGCAACAGAAATAATATTGTGGCAGTTCGCGGTGAAATCGCGCTATCTGGTAATTGAGAGAAGTACGAACTAAAGCATCATTCATAGAGCGCCATTTATTCTCATCTGCGAAAAGTAGCCTTCCAGCCTTCTAAATCAATTTCTACTGTACTAGTGATTGGTCGTACATAGAAGAATTCTTCTCATTTTAATACTCACTCCTTAGTTGTCCTGTTCACGTTTCGTTTAACCTCAACAGGATACATTTCGAAAGGAATTAGAATCCTTTTGTTATATTAATCAGTTTGTTATGCCAGGATTTTTTAGGGGTACTTCGCTGCAGTGCCTCTTTTTGTTTGCGCATTTTAGATGCACGCACGGGGCCTGAAGCTTGGCATCTACGGCGACGTCGGTACCAAGACGTGCGCGGGATATCCGGGCAGCTTCAACGCCCTGTACGCTGACGCTCAGACCTTCGCTTCCTGGGAGGTGGACATGGTCAAGATGGACGGCTGTTACGCGGGCATCCGAGACTTCGAGAGACGTAACCAGTCTCTCATTCCAGCCGCAGCTAAGACAGAAATTTAGCAAGGGCTCCAACTCAGTTTTTATTACTGCGTGGAATGCGGGGGGGGGGGGGGGGCTATGATTATGACTCTGGCTATGACGTCGGCTTGGTTTAAGTTTATCGAGCAACAAGGACAACCTCAGATTTCAATGATCAACGCACGCAGAGTTTTGACTTATGTTTTCAGTTATTCGTACTATAAAAATGCATTCATTGCGAAAGATAATTTCTAGCTGTATTTCGCTCATTTGTAATCGGATATCAGTGGTTTGCAATCTGCACCTCCTAGTGCGCTTGGGGAGTATAAGTATATTACGCTGTTCGTAGCATGCTTACGCAAGTTAGTGAAGTTGTCGGAGCTCTCAGGCATAATATAATGTATCGACTATATCCCGGGTTTTATCTCATTGTACGACTAAACTATCGTAAAAGCGTAACTTTAAGGCTGGACGATTTTTCTACTTGAGGCTGTTAATCTCTTTATTTATTTTCTTTTGAAGAAAGGCAGCTCCCATATTAAAACTTTGTTTCAGTCAGCTCTTAACTTTTTCGCCCACTCGACCCATATACCTGCCATCCAACCGTTGTTGCGGTTATCTGATGACGCTTCTTTGTTCCCTCTTGAATGAGGAAACCAGAATTGGGCCGGAGTTTAATGTTTGTTTAAAGGATGCCCTCGAGCCGGCGAATGTCGTACACGCCGTCTCAAAGGAAGCCACTGGGGTTCAGGGGGTTTCACTTTGCTTTTGAATGAACGAAACAAAGGTTCAGCCTCTCCTCACGACGTCCCGTTGGACAACAGCGCTTCCGCGGTAGACATAAAACTGCTCGAGCACGAGCATTGCAGGCGCTGCTACCACGTGCATTGATATCCCAGCGAGACGTTTTTGGGTCAACGAAGGGGCTCCGCTTTCTTTCTGCTATGGGTGCGCACGCTCGCGGCGCAATATGTAGGCCCACGTTAATCGCTTAAGAGTGTTGGCGATGTCCTTTTTGCAAGGCTCCTGCGCAAATGACGCGACTTGAATGTCGTGACAGCATTCCGAAGCGTTGGGCCTGTGGGTAACCTGTTTGGCTTTCTTGTTTTTACTCTCTATGACAAGCTACGGTGTGGTGTGGCATTTTGTAGTTTTTGTAGCATTTTTTCCCTCTATGACAAGCTACGGTGCGGCGTAGCATTTTGTAGTTTTTGTAGCATTTTTTTCCCTCTATGACAAGCTACGGTGCGGTGTAGCATTTTGTAGTTTTTGTAGCATTTTTTTCCTCTATGACAAGCTACGGTGCGGCGTAGCATTTTGTAGTTTTTGTAGCATTTTTTCCCTCTATGACAAGCTACGGTGCGGTGTAGCATTTTGTAGTTTTTGTAGCATTTTTTCCCTCTATGACAAGCTACGGTGCGGTGTAGCATTTTGTAGTTTTTGTAGCATTTTTTCTTTGTTATAAGGACGTACGCCCACTCTTTCACCGCCCAGCCAAAGCATAGTAAGACGTCAGTGTGTTTCGTCCGATGACCAATGAGTGACTCACCAAAATTAAACGTGGTTAATTGTTAATGCATTAACCCTAAATGTGCCTTACCCCTCCTTAAAAAGAAAACGGAACTAAGAAAAGTTGCCAGTACCACGTTTTTGTTCAGTGCATTATGCCCGGGCATGTCGCTACGTTATTAACCGCACAACTGCGAAGTCCCACGTACATGATCATCGCTGTGTTCAATACTTAATTCATCGATTTATCACTGCATAACAGTCGCAAGATATAAAAGAAGGGTCACCTCATAGGTTCCAACGTTCCTTAGTTCCAGTCCGTTTTTACGCTGTCATTATCGCGCCACACGTGTTCGCATATATGACGCCAAACTTCAGCCTCCCTGTTGAACTACCCAACCGCTTTTGGGCAGAACTATTTTAATATTTCGCATAGTAATATTTTCCATAGCCAGCGCAATGTGATGGTTTTCGCTTATCTTTAAATCATTTTGCCGCTTCACACTAGTACTTTTAATTACATTGCATTATAATAACTTTGCTGTTGCCGGTTAATTTCTGCACAGTGAACCTCTGTGGTTCTCCCACTGTCTGTTTTGGAGGCATAAAACCAACTCGTTTGCAGCTTATTTATGTTCGTAATTGCGTTCTACCATCGTCTGCGCAATCACGTCAGTAGCTCCCCCTCACTCTGGAAAAAAAATCTCACTTTAAGAGTCAAAGGGCTCGAGGTGACACAGGCTGTCGCGTACCCTTAAATTGCGCGTTAATGTCACCACACATTCCCATCGTAATATTGTTTTGCTTGTCGTTGAGTACGTCGTTTCCACCTTCTGTTAAATAGGCGCTTTCCCTTCCTCTTCGGCCATCCTTGGCTTTCCTCCCCCCAAAATACCTTTTTACGGCAATGACCTTCTCTGAAGCATTCATGTATGCAGTTCTGCAAGGATGTACATTTTGAGCTTCCCAAAACAGACGCAAAGCAACGGCTATGGGCGTAGCCAACTCCCAACGCCTCCACTCAGCAGCATAATGGCCACCTTTTCCTAGTTGCGCGAGTGGAAGAAAATGAGAAGTTGCTACATTCGGACAAAGTGCAAGCCTATGCCGTAGGGCGAAATGCACTACTAGGCACTACATGGATAGTTATTCACTGCGAAGTCATTCGCTGTTAAGGACAGCCATTCATATATGTGCCCATGGCTAACATAGTCGCCTTCCGCGATGCAGAGTTGTTGATTTTTTCTTTGAGTTTAAAAGTACGCTGAGTACTTCACCAGGATCATTAGTTCCACCTTCAGACCTCGTTAAACCACTCTCGGGATGTCTGTTCGATGGTTCCATTACTGGCTCAGCCACAAGAACACTTTGTTTTTATCGCTTTATTATTATACCCCAGAAATAGGGAAGCTACCGTCAGTGAGCCAGACATTTCGAGACTTTGCGAGATTTTGCGTGGTGCACTTAGATCTACTCTTGTTTGCACAAACGTTTGATGTGTACAAAGTGCTCTATGTGCAGAAAAAAAAGCACTGACACGCCTTAAGCGCGCACAGCTCACAGAAGCAGACGCCAACATTCGGTAAAATTTAAACGGCGCTCAACTGAAGGTCGGCACGTATTTTCGCAGGGCCACCCGAAAAGTGCAGGCCGTCTTTGTTGGGCTGCAGCGCCTAAAATGCCGGCAATAGACATGCGCGCACGTTTTAAAGCGCTTAACCCGACAGACGGCGCCAAGAACTGAAATAAGGAGCCGCAAAAGCAAACACATCGGAGCCAGCGTTGTTTTTGTCCATTTCGCTGCCACGTGCCCGTGTCCTTCTGCAAGGGCTTTAAAAGTTACGGGGTCACGCCTCTCGAGGCGGGGACATCCGCGCATATTGGCTTGGCAACAAGAACGCGAAGGCGCGGCAAGACGCCAAGAAAAAGGCCGAATGTGATTTGCCCGGATCGCAGCACGTGCAAGCTCCGGGCGAAGCTGTTCCGGAATGCTCACACTCCTCTCTGTGTACACTCGTGCGTAGGTGCCTAATGCGTCTTGTTATGCTTACGTGGCTGACGGTGCATGCTAACGCGCGATGCACATGTCATGCTTATAAACATATGAGCCGGATATGAACCGGAAGGGGTGTGCTGTCTAGTTTTTAAGCAGGAATCAAAAATTTTTTAGAGCTTTACCGAGCTCTTTCAATTTTTCATTTCGAAGAGTGCCCCGCGACTTAGGTGGGCGATTACGTAACGGTTTTCGTTTATGTATGCAAGTATAGTGTGTTAGTATTGGGTTCATGTGTATAGGGGTTTAACGTCCCAAAGCGACTCGGGCTATGAGGGACGCCGTAATGAAGGGCTCCGGAAATTTCGACCACCTGGGGTTCTGTTACGTGCACTGACATAGCACAGTACAAGGGCCTCTAGAAGCTCGCCTCCATCGAAACAGGACCAGCGCGACACGAATCGAACCCGCGTCTTTCAGACCAGCAGCCGAGCGCCATAACTACTGAGTCACCGCGGTGGCTGTGTTGGTATTAATGAAGTTAAGAAGAGAGCTGTATCCTAGTCGGTAAGCGCACCGGTGGTAATCTGCGTGAAAGCCTTGTCCTAAGTTCTCTATGGTTGAGCAGGTCTTCATGAAAATGGCTTAAGAGGCCTGTAAAACCTGATTTCTGAGTACCGACCAAAGCAGAGAACTAATTAGTCACAAGAAAAATTTCTTTGAATAATAATAGCACATAAAATTTTGTTATCGATATTTTATCCCCTTCTCAGTGCCATTGTGCATTCGTTGCTAGAACAACTGATTTTTTTTTAGTTCGGAAATACGCGAGGCTCGCATCTTTTTCCTGTTCTGACAGCAGCGGGTGCGTTTAGGCGCGTGATTCCATATTATTCCTTGCCGTGACCACCTTGAAGGTTGTACGGTTATAGCTGTTGCCTGTTTTCATGTTTTTTTCTTCTTATCTCTTTCCCAGTGTATTCCGAGTTCAACAGGGCGATCAACCAGACTGGCCGGCCAATGGTATACTCTTGCAGTTGGCCCGCCTATGAGGTCCAGTACGGAATGAATGTGAGTTCGCCCCGCGTAACCTCAAACACCCCTATTGAAACATTATACACAGTGTTGAAAGTTGTGATGTTTGCCATTAAAACAGAAGATTAGGACAGATGCACGAATTCTGTATTTTAAGCTAGAGAGTGAGAAGGAAATTAAGAACGGAAAGGAAGGGAGGTTAACAGGCGACGCCTAGTATGCTACCCTGCACGTGGGACGCCTAGTATGCTACTCTGCCCTGGGAAGGGGAACGGAGGGAGAGATAGAAAGGGGAGAAAAGAATTGTCTGAAGACACGGCTGCTGAACTCACATGAATGAGTGTCCAAAAAAGCTCAAAAATTGGTCCCGATGTAACTGCTACCGAAAATTAATTTCAAGAGGCTCCTAGGACAACCACTGTCGCTAACTCTTGAACTAGTTTAAATTTGCCTGCAGATGAAATCCGGTGGCCTCCGACATTACCTCAAGAATTCAGCCAAATTACTTTCGACGTCAGCAGCCGACGTTCGCTAACACGTGACCCCCCCTGCTATTTGCGAGGGCAAGGTGGCATGCAGCGTTTCCGTGCAGGGGATTAGGTATTTTCTCGATCCAGCGTGGTAATATTACTCTGAAATATATACTCGATACTGAAATTTTTCCGGCTAATTTATTCCAGCTGGATGATTGCTCCGACAGTTTGCAACAGGCCAGTACACATGAGCACAAAAAGAGCGGTTTGAGTCAGAGTCGGGCTAAACGTGGTCATCCAGACATGACTTTGGCATTGCGCCACCGGTCTCGGAGGCTGGACGGAGCAAGCAATAAACACGTTTCTCTTTCTGCTCGGCCCGGGAAATAATCCAATTTCCAATCGTGAAGCCAATTAAGTTAGCATGCGGGACAGGCGTCTAGCCAGTCAGCCTACCCCTTGCAGGGCAGTTAACACGATCTTCCCCTACTTTACCCGGCCCCAATAACAAGCTCAGCACGCATGGCCCTCACTATTCTCCTCAGTTAAAAACATTGACGCATTAAATTTACAAAGATTTGTTAGTTAAGCCACTTCTAATGACTTCCTGGTCGCTCAGTTGCGTTTATGGGATTTTCATATGTATACAATAAATCTGCCTCTATCATCACTTTCCCCTTCCCATATTTTCGACGCTTTATATCACTCTCACAGTAATTAATATCCAACTGAAGTGAAGCCTGCTTAACCACTGTGCATTTCTTGTCTCAATTTTCTTTCTGTGCACTACCTAAACCGGAACGTTCTGCCCCGTAATTAAAGGAGTTACCACTTGCGCTCTTACCACAGCGTATGCTGATAAAAGAAAGCGTTAAAAATTGTTCGCGCAACAAACGTAACAAAGACGATGGACGCGCGTGAACGACAGTTGGCGCCATTGCCAACATTCACGGTTGCATGCCAGACGAAAACAAGTTCTCTTGTCGAAACGTTGGCTACAGAGGACTGAGGGTCAGTCGCGCCCTTTTTCACGTTGTGTTCTCAATGATTACAAAATACTAACAGCAGGTGACGAGATGACTTAAGTCAAGCCCAATTCAATTCAAGTTTATTTGCATCTATACAGGTACAGATGACGGGAGTACAGACAAAAAGCCAAATGAATTCGGCTTGACGGGGTCTGTACCCTCTACAGAAATGGAACTATACACAATAAACAGAACACAAACATACAATAATGGATAAAGGAAAAAAAAGCATTACTGAACATTATATAACAGACATACATACGGGATATAAGAAAATACCCCTTTTGTACTCTTTTTAGTGTTTCTTTGCGTAGTGTACTTAGAAACAGCGCGAAGAAACGCGGACAACACGAAGAAACGACACACACGAGCGCTGACTACCAACAAGGTGCGTTTCGTCCGCGTTTCTTCCTGCTGTTTCTAAGTACAATGCATTACCAACTAGCCCGGAACCTTGCTCTTCTGAACTTCCTTTCCGTAGATTTGGAAAAAAAAAAGGAAGAACGAAAGAGAGAGAGAGAGAGAGAGAGAGAGAGAGAGAGAGAGAGAGAGGAGCTCGTGATTAAAGCCAATTCAAGATTAACAAAAAGGATATAAGCTCCAAAAAAGTGTATTGAAGAAAAACCATTTTTGTTAATATAAAAAAACGAGAGGCGAGCTCCCGCCCAAATTCACTGTTTTGCAACTTGAGATTACATTAAGACTCAAACTGATTAGCTGTCTTAATTACAAACACCAAGTATCGCGGTTCGGCCTCTGTAGTGCTAGTTTAAGATCACATCTGAGCTGTTCGCCCCATCGTTTTTGGGTCAGAAGGTCGCTTCGTAATATGACTGCTGAAATACCTTAAGGCGGGATTGGCAGTGTAGCTATGATATTAAGGGAGCCTGTCTCGTTAATAGATTACACAGGTGTACAGATGACGTCAAAATTGTTTCCTTGTTGATAGCTATGCGGCCTTGATAATTAGGCGTGAGACGTGTGATGGCGTCTCATGGCGTGATGATGCCTCTCCTGCTACGATTCTCCACACCCCGTGAACCGCTAGTACCGAAGTGTAGTCATCCGGCTCTCAACGTCACACAAGCTGGATAGAACGTTTTCTCACAACCGTTCATGCTATACGACAAAATGGTGATTTGCATTCACTGGGTGTCTTAACAGTGTGATGCATGAAACAACAAGCAAATAGGTTATCACTCAGATAAAGTATTGCCATTTGCTGATGTCGTGCACTCATAATACAGGAAAATAAATATCTGGTTGGGGCAGTCGACGTTTGTTCTCATCAATGTCCCTTAACGCGACAAAAATACATTGACCCCAATAGGTTCCGTAAATTTTCATCCTGTCCACTGTCCGGAGAGTGAGTTTCCGTGTTTCCATAATTCGAGTCGTCCATATTAACGAGGGTCGTATTAACGAGGCGGCACTGTATCTTTTTTATCTTTATCTACTCATCCTTCACCTCGCATTGGGCTTCCCCCTCCAACCTCCCCCCCCCCCCCCCCCCCCACCGCTACCCTTTTTCCTCAACATTTTTCCCTACCTGAAGAACTAGGGACAGCAACGGGAAGGACGGGGAACCCCATCGACCTGGTAGCATAATATGTACGAATGCAAAGCTGCGTCTTCTCGAGTAGCAACAACACACACAAAGGTCCAGACCTCAACTCGCGGTCGACAATAGCTTTTCCGCAGCATGCAATCTATGCTAGGCACGCGACAAAGGCTGCTCTACGCCACGAAACGAGAGAAGTAATGCGCTCAGCGCCGCCAGTGTGAAGCACGCTATTAGCTTCTGCCGACACGAGGATATGCGGCGCAGGTACTTGGTACACAGCGCCAACAAAGCAGGGGGTGATGGCAAACGCAAAAACAGCCTCACGAGATTGCGGAAGTCCTATAGTGGAGACGGTGCGTGAGCTTCCAGCCAAATCGAGGCAAAGTATAGGGCCGCGGTAAACAGGCCACGTGGCCGCCTTGGACAGAAGACAGGCCAACAGAAAGCACCGCTATATACACACGTTATGTGGAACCTCAACCAGGCGACGTAACACTCAGCAGCACGTTGGCGCTCTTCCGAGTAGCCTCTTAACGTTTCGGAAACATAAACAGGGTGGCGCGGAGGACGAAAACATGTGTTTGTTTTCTGTTTATTTATTGCGTTGTTTAGGATCAAAGGGGGGAAAATAGCCAGGAAGTCTTTCAATGAAAAGCGGACATGTTTTTTTCAGAAGTACTTGTATTTGGGCGTGTTGGTTCATATCTTTTCAGGAGGACACAGGGGCGCAACAAAAACACACGGACATAGAAGTAGACAGGGACGAGCGCTGTTTTTTCAAGCTGTTTTTTTCAAGCGTGTAATAACCTCCGGCATGCTACTTCGCGTAGACAAATGATGTGAAAAGTCTCTGAAAATAAGTTGTAGCGATGTAATTAGAGCGTAGACGTTCCGACTCGTGATGCGAGATATGAGCATCGTTTATTTTCCGGTCTGTTTCATCCCGAGGGCCACGCTGTTTGTATTTTGAATAGTAACCTGCCGTGGCCCAATCCCACGGATTGTTTGGCCTCTAAACCATCTGGTGCCGCGTTCATATGCTGCTACAGCAGCGGTCTGTCTGCGCCTAGTTGCGCACGAATAATTTCTTTCTTTCTCTCCCTATACCGCGAGCTTCGTTCTCAAGCTATGCTTTGCAGTGTTCCGCTCTTTGCTACCTCATACTTCATTAAAACTCTTCATAAAGACGAACGCGGGAAATTGAGTCACGCTAACACCCGCCGCCGTGACTTGTACCATTTAATCCGCTTTCCTTAATCAAAGCTGCGCTCTTTTCTCTTCGTATCACTTCTGGTGGAAAGCACGAAAGTAAATGTCGGAGAGCAGTCATTAGTGCACAGGCTGTGTTATTACATTTTGCGCATGTGTCTGCTTCTAGCTTCAGGTAGCAAGCTTGCGAAGTTACCCATGTACGATTTGTTAGCTGGTCTTGCTGCGTACACTACAGTTTGTCAGTCTTGTAGCTTACTATGCTTGTCTGTGACACACTGTTGTACCATTGCAACCATTTCTATTTTCTTATTTTCTCTTCTCTCATCAGTGCATCAGCTTTTGCATGCTTACCTGATGAATCTAGACAGACGGAGAGCCCTAACAATTTTAAGTGGTCTATTTCAACGTCGCGCATAATATTAATGAGCACTTTTCCTGGTGCTTTCCTGGAATTGTGGCTGCGTTGTCGTTAGTACGTCAACAGATCTCGCCGTGTCGTTATCGCCTAAATAGGGCACGAAACTCTGAAGGCTTCTCTATTCCCTTCCACGACAGATTTTTCTTTAGAAGTTTGGTGCACTGAGCCTGGAGTCGCAATACATTCTGGAAGCAGAAACGTCTAAGCAGTCGAAGGAATCTTCATTGTACAGATGAAAGTTTTCTGTCCTAGCTATGTATGGCGGCATGTGGAATGTTTCGAACTACTGCCGGCCGCAAGCCAAAGTCTGACGTCAAAGGATGACTCGACCACAGCGCCACGTTCGTATTGATATCGCCGCCAGGGGAGAAAACTCGTGAGGCTTTTTTTTTCTTCTTTGGATGGGTTTACTTGTCGCAGGAATAATGGAATGCACAGATTTGACGCGTGACAACCATGATGTATGGTGCAAACAAACATGCCTTCGCTTTTACCCGTGCGTATCAGTCTCAGAGATTATGCTGACATGTGACACGCGCCACACATAATCCCATTTCTCGAGGGACTTGCGCACCCTTCCACTAGCGCCATACGTTTAAGCAGAGTCTGCACTAGCGTTATATCCTGCATCCGCGAGTCTGGGTTTATTTTTTCTTTCCCTCATTTTTTTTTTCAGCCCAACTATAAGCTCATCGGCGAGCACTGCAACCTTTGGAGGAACTACATGGACATAGCCGACACTTGGCAAAGCGTCGAGAGTGTCATCGACTATTACGCGGCAAACCAGAACGCGCTTACGGCAGCCGCTGCGCCGGGGCGCTGGAACGACCCGGACATGGTGAGCTATTACGATGAATGAATGAATGAATGAATGAATGAATGAATGAATGAATGAATGAATGAATGAATGAATGAATGAATGAATGAATGAATGAATGAGAGAACTGTGTACAGTGCCTTAGCCCCGGCTGACGTCATGAAGACTGTGGAAATAAAATCTTTTTAGCGAAAGGAAGAGGAACACGAGAAGCGAGATACGTCAGTGAGCGCGTTGAGAATAAGATGTCGTGAATTCGAGTGATTTTCAACAATTATACTGAACGCATGTGTTTGTATTTATTGAAGATATTGCTGTAATAGGCTAAAAAGTTTTATAAACTGAACTTCAGACGTCTGCCTCTTGTGGACATTGCCTCACCAGCGTCTGGAAAGAGATCTCCTGCACCCCCGATATTTATAGAGCGTTGCTGCAAATTACGGACCACAACCAGTTTCGCAATTAAGTGAAACACTCCCAATGCTTTGTTAGTCATAAGCAGTCAGATAAGGTGCCTACTTTCCTTACTTTTTAAAGATGAGCCCGCGAATGTCCCCTCCTCCCACGTTGCGCAGTCGCTACGCTCGATATTCATAGACGTAACCAGAGTTGTCTTGGCACAACGTATGCTAACAGAAATGAGGAGGGTTAGAAAAAAATGCACATAAGGTTTCGTGAAGTATATGTTACAGCCGCTTCAAATATCTGTGTAGGGGTGCTTTTTCCTCGCTCTTCAAACAGAGGTGGCATCCGAACTACCGTATCGCTCCTTTTTTCCTGCCGCCATGACTGAGCTGTTTTCTCAAGTTTCTGATCAAAACGCTTCTTTGGCAGAGAAAATATGACTTGCTAAGATAAGCGTGTACAGTATATGAAACACGATAACCGAAATGACTTCGTAACCTTTGCAAAGCTGGTCATCGGCAACTTCGGCCTGAGCTACGACCAGAGCAAGGCCCAGATGGCGCTGTGGGCAATAATGGCCGCTCCGCTGCTCATGTCCAATGACCTGCGCCGCATGCGACCGGAGTTCAAGCAGATCCTGCAGAACAAGGCCATCATTGCTGTTAACCAAGATCCCCTCGGAATTATGGGAAGGAGGGTGCAGTCAGTAAGTATTACTCAGGTGTCTTCTAGTGTGGTGACACTTGCTGGGAGCGTTTGCGCCTACCTTGTATCTGTAAGCTCAAGAATTAGCATGGGAAGTAAAATACCCATTCAAAAGATTACAGGCACGTAATTGTAAGGAAAGAACCCAGCTTTTAACTTTTCTTATACTTTTATAAGTTGTACAGCTTAAAACTTTTCACGTCAGCCACACTTACCTTGCCGAGTGCCGGGCCGACAGGACTGTCACGTGGACCCCACTGCACAGGCAGGATACAGAATCAGTAAAGGGCGCAGACTTCCTTGCTTTAGCGAAAAATTGTTCTTTCGCGAACATACCATTATTTTCACAATTTTCTACTTTTGTAAGAGTAATGGTTATGGCTTACGGCTGCTGAGGAGTTCGTTGGTTCTATCTCTGCTATGGCTGCCGCCCATCTGCGGATGCGGAATGCAAAGCCTCCTATGTACTGAGATTTTGGCGCACATAAAAAATACCATGTGGTTGAAATAATTCCGTAACCCTCTACTAAAGCATGGAATACTATAGCCCCGACTTTTACACCACAGCGTAAGGCTGCCGTTCTGCAGAATATCCCTGAAATAGCATGCCAGGCCGACAACCAGGCAGACCTCTCCTGTTCCATTAAAGTCCCTCCTCCTCCTCATCCTCCCCCTCCCGCAGAAAATCCCGCGGTAGTTTTGTGGCAGCAGCTGTTGGCAAAAAATACGGATTGGCCGAAAATGTATCTACGTCACACGTGGATGGGCAGATTAGAAGTGTTGGAAACCAGTTAGAAAGCTAGCGATTAGAAGTTTGCAGCGTTCAAATATCATTAGAATATGTAAGCATGTATTGTAAGCGAATTTCATGTGAAATAAAATTCGGATAATTATCCGGAATATCGAACCGCTGAGCCTTAGGTCGAGAATCAGACACACAATTCCTCTAGGCCACCCAGGCGCGTTCACACTTTTTGGTTGAAGCGGGGTTTTATTTGTGTGTCGTGCGGTCTTCCACATAATGACTGTGGTTGTGAAATAGAAAACACTGTCCGCGTTTACATGAATGCGACAGAAGTAGACTCCAGTCCCCTTTTTGAGGCGCATTTACATGCATGCTACAGAGGTCGACTCCAGTTCTCTTTTTTAGGGAAAGGGTAGGTTTTGAAAAGGAAAGGCTTGACTGGTCCCGTACTCTTTTTCTCCAAGTTATTGCACTTTTCCTCAAAAATGAGACTGAAGTCCACTTCTGTCGCATTCATGTAAACGCGGCTAATGTCTGTCTGTGCGGGCAAGTGTAATCGCTGACGGCCGGGAGCCGTTAACGCTTTCGCATCATACCCACAAAGCTAGAACTTATGTCTCCCCAAAATTTTGTTCCGCAAATAAAAATCCTCCAATCCATTAACGAGTTTTATTACTCGTGTGAAATGAATTGTTACTGCGTGTTCATTAGTATAGCCTTCATAATAAACTGGCAACGAATATTTATTCGCTTTTTGCATTTATCCACCTGCATACATCACGTTTTTATTGTCGAAAAATCAGAACTCGGTTGCTACTAAGCACAAGTATTCGATTTATTTAATTCCATACCGTCGTGTTTGCGCTATTCGCTATATTTTTTTCTGAGTGACTGATAAGTGAAAGCGACACGCGTTATATGAGACTAAGGTATTGAGCCAAACGGCAAGTCGCAACTTGATCTACATTCGTGCACAGCGTAAACATGACAATGACGTAGTGACTTGATGATAGCAGGGACAGCGGCTGAGGAGCTTGCTTCATAATTTCTTAAATTCAAGAAGACAACTTCTACTCTAATCTTGAGCTGAGAGGAAGCAAACACCTTTGGCGAGAGAGTCTGAGAGAGCCACTGAAGACAGACCAGAAAATGCTCAGCTGAATAGAAGGGCTGAGCTGTTGCATAAATAGCAGTTGGATTGACGCTATACCCTGACGCGCAAGACAAGGACACGGTGAAGAAACACACACGGCATCGGCGACTGCGCGCTATTGCATAATGGACGTGGTATGTGTTTCTTCACTCTGTCCTTGTCTTGCGTGTAAAGGTATGGCGCCAATCTAGCTCCAATTTGGTATATACTATCGCGCTCAATATGAGTTGCAACGCGCCGTCATCGACCGGAGCTGGCTCCCTCGTCTACATCCTCCAACAATCGCTCAGAATTCTGGGAAAAACTGCCATTCCAGGAAACGACCACACTCCCTCTCAGGAAACAGCTTGGTATAACTGAAATGCATTCTATGTGACTGTGGTATTCCACTGCATCCCAACTACCACCGATAAGTTCATTATATATTTCCTGTTATTGGTCCAATTAAGAATTCTTAATTGGGGCCAATAAGAGGAAATATAGCAAGTGTGGTCGCTTCCTGGAACGGCAGTTCTTCCCAGAATTCCGAGCTATTGTTGGAGGATGTAGACGAGGGAGCCAGCTACGGTCGATGACGGCGCGTTGCAACTCATATTGAGCGCGATAGTACATCTGTGCCATCAGTGTACCCGGCACCAACGAAGCGAGGCATGAAAAAACAAAATATAATTCGTAGCTCGATAATTTTCGCCTCTTTATTTTTATTTGTTTTCATGAACGCATGCTCTTACGCGCTTAACCCCAAACAGCAATACGGCGTGGAAACCTGGACCCGTCCGGTGACGCCCGTGGTGGGCGAGTCGGGCTTCTCGTTCGCGTTGGTCTTCTTCAACCGCAACACCATGGGCGACACCCGCGAGCACGGAGCGCAGCTCAGGACTCTGGGCCTCGTCCACCCTCCGGGATACCGCGTGACCGACCTCTACGAGAACAGGTACAGCCCCTCCGTATTAAGGCGAAAGCTTTACTAGGCTATGTCGGCGGGGATCGTGTCCGCAAAATGTGTCGGACGCAGTTGTGGTCAACTCAGAAGACGTAGGGTCAAACGAATGGTCGCAATTGAAAGAGGATGATGTGAGCATGCCGCCCCCCCCCAACCCCCAAAAAATTTCGAAATCGGATGAATAGTTAATTAATTAGAACCGAAAACGTCCAAAAAGTGGGCGGAGCCGGAGCACAAGTGCGGCGAAATTTGAAAACGCCGGATGTAGGCGGAGCTACAGGGTAGCGCCAAACGTGAAAAACCGGAAGTGTGGACGGAGCCAAAGCGTGACAAGTTTGAAAACTTGAAATGGGCAATCACGTGACCAGTAATAAGTGATCGATATGTAACCAGGAGATAAAAAAAAGAGCGATAAATTAGAGGCAATTAGATAATTAATGAGAAGCAAAAGGTAATGGATGGGTAAATAGACTGGACGGGTATGTAGTGAGTAGGTGGGAACGAAGCGTGGCGGAAAATTTGAAAACTCGAAATGGTTGCTGGGATGAAACGAGGGTATAATCAGAATTAATCGATAAACAATCAATCAAGTCAACGAGAAAACAACCCCGACGCCAAATTTGAAAGGCGACCAGTGTGGAGGGGGCGTCAACGCTTTCGCATTCTTCCAATGCTTGTAGCCGCAGTGATCTCTAATTTTTATTCTCTCATCCGACGCCAACAGGTGCCGCCTCTCTGGACGATGTGTCGGGGATAGATAGATGGAAACACGCAAAGAAGGCGCTTGGATAGCTCAGCAGTGTGAAGGTCTATGGCGTGGCGCTGGCAGCAGGACATCGGTCACGGGGCGTAGGATGGCGAGAATATCCTAACAACTTGCTAGCAGTAAAGCGGCAACAGAACACAGAAGAGATAGATTTTTATATCTTGAGACAGAGATATAGAAGGGCAGGATTTCTACTTAACATGTTCGGCTGTGTGCGTGGTTTAGCAGCAGCATTCTCGGCTTGTTTGCGCTGTGTGTTGCCCTTCGGTATGGTTCATAGCAGCAATAAATGATATTCCCTAGGAAAGAGGAATTATAATCACGAGACTGATCGCGCGTAAGACATTAGCATAACTGCTCAGTTTCAGGTCGCCAGATAGTCACAATATACTACGGGACAATAGCGAAGAGGGCGCCTCCCATGCAGTCAAGAACTCTCTTGAGAACTTGGCCTCACCTGTAGAATTACGGTTACAATTCTCTTTTCTCTGCCTACTAACTTTTAAAAAGAATTTTCAGTACCTCTAGTAGCCAAAAACTATTAAAAATATAACCAGACATCAAACTATTCGCGAGATAACAAAATCGCTAATTAGTGCGCGCTGGCAGCTGTAGAAACTTTAATGGCAGCTTTTTGCTTTCGTCTGCGTATAGCAATCCATCCCTGATGTGAGCTTGTTCTTACGTAAGCAAACATCAGAAACCTGACGCTACGAGCAGACAGTGTACACACAGTGATTTTCCTCCTCATGCGCAGTAACATCACTTTAGCATGACAGCATGGCTTCTGTTTCGATCCTGTCGCTGACCTTGCCGGGGGTGACCTCGTGAAGTCCGCAAAGTAGTTTGGTTTGAGTTACGTTGCGATGGCTAAACCAATTAACGCACTGGTCGGGAAATAACCATTTCACAACGTGTCTCAGTTCCCAACCCTCACGGCATGCCTCGCAGCGACGCAGGGTTGCTTTTAGCAGGTAATCATACTCCGTATCAAGAGACACGAGGGAGTCGTTTTCAGTTTTCCTAGTTTTCGTAGGCTTACAGCAGCGCGCTCGACGACTTTTGAAAGCAGACCTTCGACGTGGTACCACGCAACGTCTTGCAAGCGGTAACTTGCAGTTGCAAGTTACCGCTCGTCCTGTGCAGTTTTCGTCTTTGTCCTGTTTGATGTGGCGGGGTTTTTTCCCCACAAGAACGTCTTCCATGTTTAGCATCAATCAGTTCAGAACAGCTTTGGGCGTGCCTTGTGTACGGCTCGAATTGTGCGAGTCAAGCGCTAGAACGCAGTACGACGGGAAATATTTGAGGCGTGTGCCTGCGAACCATTCGGTTGCTAGGACGTTTCAATCAATTACTTTACTACAACAAAGTAAACAATTTTACATAAATTTCTCAGATTGGTAGCTTGAGCATAGTGTTCGATGAGCTTAATCGATATCGGAGGTTAGTTCTGCGCACAAATCTTTCGGTTCGCCACTGATGCCACGTTTAAGGCTGCAAGCTTTTGTCTCGTACCAAAAAGTTCTAGATAAAAGCATTATTTTTTTTATTCAGAATACCTACATCGCCAGAAAGCATTATTGTAGGGGTTTAAGTACATGGGAGTCACACAATGGCAAAAAGTTCGGCATAATGCACATGAATACATCAGTTAACAACGACCAACAAAAAAATAAAATTACTGGAAAACGTACAAAGAGTGCAATATCAATGTAGAACAATAAAAAGCAAATACATATGGAAAGCGCACACAACAGTGTAGGCTAAAAAAAGATAATAAAAAACGCTCACAAAAACTCAATGAATAATACGCTCGAAAGAATTTTCAATATCAGGTGCATCCATCACTTTGTTCGGGAGCTGGTTCCTGTCATTAATCGTGTTAGGAAAATAGTGAATATTTAAACACATTATTGCGAGACTTACAAGATCTAATTTTGATGGCACTGTTTCGCCTAGGGCAGACATCTTTCGGCTCCTTTATGTGCGCTGTTTTGTCAATACCTGTTTTGTTCCTATATATATATATATATATATATATATATATATATATATATATATATATATATATATATATATATATATATATATATATATATATATATATATATATATATATATATATATATATATATATTGTGAATGAATTTTAATCTTAGTATTTTTCTGCGCGATGAGAGAGGGAAAGATTTAATGAACGCAATTTTTTCATATATTCTAAGCTTTCACTAAAACAATCAATATATCCGCAAATCTTCGATTCTTCAGCAGGTTTGCATTTTTTTGCTATTAACGTTCTTGCTATCGTCATAAACATTCCCCATTGGTTTTAAGGTAGTCTTAATCGCTCTGTGCAAGCGACGAAAAAGAAAACTTTAAAGGAAGATTTCCTACGCATCGGAAGGATGAATCATTACCGTGAGGAGCAAAGCCGCAACACAGGACGGGGCTGAGGCAGGCGACAACACAGGGCGGTACTGACAACGGAACATTTAGCCAGCTAGCCGAAATAAGTATGTAGTCTTACCATATCTTCATAATATTTCCCACAATCTTAAGAAAGATCTCATAGAGATATGGCGTTGACGTGGTCATGTCTGCGCCCTGAAAGCTTTCAAAACTCTTCAATTTGATGGGGAAGCTGACTTCAACGCATGTAGTTCGCGGCATGAGACCATTCGAAGAAGTATGTCTCATGCGCAACTGGGGTGGTTTATAAGATTCCACTCAGCTGTGGCCGATTTTATATCGGACAAACTGGCAGATGTTTAAACATTCGTCTGCAAGAGCATGCGCGCTCCTTGAGTAGGCCCGGAGGACCTGCCCTGCCCGTTCACTGTCGCAGTTGTAAAGGCTGCTATCCTAAGCTGAATTGCACATAGATCATAGGAAGAAGAAAGGGGAAGTTGGAAAGGGAAATTGTCGAGGCTGTTGCCACCCTGGGATCGGAGTCAGATATGTATGCCAGCACGACTTCTGTGTCTATTTCTCAGAAAGAATTAGCGTTACTGTCAGCGTTTCCCTAGGTTGTTTTTGTTTGGTTTTGCGCAGGTTAGTTGTGTCATCCTTGCTCGGTTTCCTTCCCTTCGCCGTACCGACTGTTTTCGTCATGGTTGCCATTGAACTGTTTTCTCGTGCTACATCTTCATTTTACGATTGCTTGCCAGATTATACGCGCGACTGATCCATATAAGCTCTGCTGTTTTTTCAATAAATTTTTTGCGGTTTTGCTCCTCACGATGTCCTATTAACTGACCTACAACCAAGTCCTTCTAAGTTGAAAATGAATCAATACCTCTGAAATTTTCATAGCAGCACCTTATAATATTTCAATAATGAAAATTTCTGTCCAAAAATGTTGGGCATGCCTGCCCTCTACGTGTCCAGGTAATGCGAGCACTGGAAGGATTTATTTTGTGCTAAAAAGCTGCCTGAAACTACCTTCTCCGGTCCTCTTTTAGTCGCCTGTGGTAGATCATAACACTGTCTGCATGCTGTCCTCAGCATCAAGCACATCTTGACCTTTAAGTTGCCCTCTTAAGTTATTTGGTTCAATGCAAAAGCGTAACCTTTTTGTAATGCAAGAAGAGCGTCTAAATGGCCTTAACTCAGTCTGTGCTGATCCTGCGCGACGTTTCACGCTCACCGCGCAGGTTTTTAGGCGTGTATCGGCCCGATGACTACCTGGTGGTGCGAGTCAACCCTGCGGGCGGCGTCGCCATGGTCAAGGCCGAGGCCTTGCAGCCGTTACCCTCCTCCCCCAACGCCGTCGCACGGCTGCAAACGGTGCGGTTTGGCCCGCAGCCAGAGCTTCCGCCGGGCGCAACTATCGGCCTGACGGGTCGAAGCTCCGAGCCAGAGGAGCCGCAGCCGCAGCCGCAGCCAGCAGCAGCAACTTGTCGCCGTCATTCGGCCTGCAAACTATCAGCGGTGGCAGTGTCCCCCTAGAATTTGTGGTGGGCGCACAGACTCCAGCGCGGGTGTTCCCCGGCCACTTGACGAGGAGAGCGCCATCTCTGAGACGGCGTGCTAGGCGACCGCCGTCGGCGTAGCATCTCTCTCTGTTTTTTTTTTATCCGGTGTCTGCGCCTGATCTCCTGGAGTCCTTATTAGCCGCGTGATAGACGAGAGCTTGTTATTAATATGTAGAAAGTTTTTGTGACGTGTGCTTTAGCTTTACTAAAAAAAAAAAGAGTGCATAGAAGAAGCCGTCGAAAGCGAAAGTGCGACATTTCGCAAATATGGACAGCGAACAAGCGCTGTTCAGAAATGCTGCCGTGTGCGCCCGTCTAATAAGTGCTTTTTTTTATCAGCGGGAAATAAGCACAGAAAGGTACTGGCACGACACATCAGAAAAAAAATGAAGTATTGTTTCAGCGATGACGATGCAAAAAAACAAAACAAAGTCGCCGCCGAGCTAGCTCCATTACAAAGACAAACATTATATTTTACCTTCTTTTCTACTTCAGTGTGTGTGCATGTGGATCTTTCTTTTTAAAGGCATCTAGAGGACCTTATGGCAGTGGATTGTTGTGTTTCTGCTAAATGGTAGCCGCAAACAAGCACGAAGCGACACGTATGACTATTCAGAGTGCATTATTTTGCTCTGCGCTGTGTGCGTTGTCTACTTGTCATAGCTGTGAAGCATCGCCGAAGAGGCCCACCGTTAATTTGGGTTTACTGCGTGCTTTGGCGTGCTGTCATCCATTGTGCAGGAGCTTCACCACCTGGTGACGTTATGCTCCTCTGTGCCCGTGAAGCATCCTGGAATTATGCCTCGGCAAGAAATAAAGCTTGGATTGATACAATTTCGGTCAAAACACGATAGGGAGTTCTTGTGACGTCACAGAACTCCGCTTTAGCCCAAGTCGCGGCACAGTGTTGCCGAAGAAGAGAAGCGTCTTGATGGAAATACTGCTGTAACCTCCTTTTTCTCCGTTTTCTTTTGTCTCTTCTTACTTTCTCTTTCGCATAGGTACGTTCTTTTCCAGGACGCAGCAGGCTGCCCCTGAAACCAATTTTGGATGTCAGCTGATTGTTTAATAAAAGCACTAACTCGTTCACCTGTTCATTCTGTTTTTTGTCAAAGCAACTCCATCGGCAGTGCCAACAAGAAGACTATTTCCAGCGTTTTTGCTGTTTTCCAGATGAAAAGAAAAAGCGACAGCGACAGCGTTTCTCGCCAAGACACACTCGAGTACGCCGCAGACAAACATAGAGTCACACCTTACCTAAATCAAAACAGGATTCAGGCTGACGCAGGAACATCGAAGAAATCAAGAAAATTACGCCTTGCCCGCTCCACTAATAGATAGATAAAGAGGAGGAGGGAAAGGCAGGGATGTTAACCAGAAGAGGGTTCCGGTTGGCTACCCTGCACTGGGGAAGAGGGATTAGGGGACTAAAAGGAGGAAGAGAGAAGGGAAAAAGGCATAACACACACGCACAACGCTGTCACAATTTGTCACTCAATCCAGTCGCACTCAAGTAGGCAAAGAGTGCCTTGTATGCCTTGAGGGCAGTCGACTGCTGTGGCCACGGACCGAGGATCTTTTGCTCTGTTAATGGGCGAGGATCGAGGCGGTCCAGGGCACAACACAGTGCATGTCTTGCACTCGCAAATGCAGGGCACTCATAGAGAAGATGAGCGATGGTCTCCTCACAACCACAGCTCTCACAGGCAGGGCTGTCGGCCATCCCCATCCGGAAAGCATAGTAATTGGTAAATGCAACACCGATCCATAAACGGCATAACAGTGTTGCTTCGCGACGTTCTAAGTTACGTGGAAGACGAAGGCGCAAAGTATCACAAGATGTCAGTGTAGAAAAATAATCTTTTAGCACTCATATTTTAAAGTAAAAACAAAAATCAGGGGAAAGAAAATGGGCCACCATCAGTACCTCCACACCTAAGAAAAGGGACCCACCCACGGACCTAAATATTTCTATAATAGCTCAAATACCCGAGATCTTAATTATCGCGCTCCGGCCTTCGCTCTGGGCTTAAAGCTTGAATAAATGTGCTTCGTGCTAGTCTGTCTGCGTAGCTCCAGCAGTTATTCTAAACTCCGTAATAAATCAGTTATTTTGCCTTCATGATTAAAATTGCGAGTAAAATGTGTTAATAAATATGCATATTCTTCACTGCATTTTAGCAGTGCATAGTATATTCAGAAGAATTTGGGTGATTTGTGTACGAAGTGGAATCGGCTGAATTAATATGCTCGTTCATGTAACAAAAACCGCCGTCTATTGCACATAAGGTGCACGCAACCAAACGTAGCCAAAACGTAGCTAAGTCTGCTTGAGTACTTCTCCCAACACGGCCGAAATAGCGCTGCAAAGACAAACATCAGTCGGGAAGTTTTCGTCTTAAATATATATTGTAATCGCTAACGCTCGATGGTGCTTTTGAGATGAATATATGAGTTTTCAGCCAGAATTGCTCCGTTATGCATGAGCTATAGTCTCGTCACTTATAATGCGGCACCCTGACTTGTATTTCGGTCGCACTTGTAACATTTGCGCTCTGCCTTGCTACAGCTGGTAAGCAGCTCTCGGAATATGAAAGCTAGGTGTCGTTTTCTCACAATCCTCTCAAATTTCTGTGGGCTATCATTTTTCTTTGTCTCTACATAGCTTTCTTTGAATTGTGTTTACTTTGTTAAATTCCTCATGGCTAAGCCTGCACTGGTTTGAAGAGATGACAGGGACAATTCAGCGGCTGCTTACGATGAAAATACAGCAAATTGCGCCTCGAAGCTTCTCCTGTGGAACTTTAAACGTGTTTTTAGAGGAAACACCCCTTAAGCTCCGGAGCTTTTAAGGCTCTTTGCGCACTTGACAAGAAAAATGGCGCTCAGAGAATCTAATATTCCTGCAGAGGCAGCGTATGCAGCGCTAAGAATATAAGCCTACGTGATCACGCAGGAAGCCTCGTATGCAAAAGGCCTCAGCAGCACTTTCGCGGCGGTCGATAGCGAAACGTGGATGCTTTGGCTGCGTATCCGTGTGGCAAACAATGTTCCAAAGTACACTCTAGTGTAAAAAAAAGCAAACGCGGCGGATTTATCGGGAATCTTTGTAATACTGACTGGCTGCCAAAACACTTCACTGCTGACCGTACAATTTTCTATAGCGGTGTGTGTGTGGGCTATGCTTACCGGAAATGTCTGGACGTGCAACTACTAGCGAATGTTGCAAGGCAATCGTGCATGTGACTGGAGCCGTAACCGGATTGTACGATGCCGCTGTAATCACTTTTGATGGCTGGTTTTGAGTCCGAAGCTGTCGAGAGCTTGCGAAAAAAAAAAAAAGGACAGACCTGTCATACCGCTACGAAATGCTGGCGCACTGCGTGAGAACATTTGCGAATACAAGCATTGCCATTTCAGTTTTCGTCATTAAACTTAAATTTTCTACCTTGCGTAATTAAAGTGAACAATACCGGCGGGTGAATGATGATCTGAAATTCCACCATTAAACACTCTTTCCTGCTTCTAACGAACGCATTCTTGTCGTGTTTTAAGAACATTAGTTAATTGCTGATTTTTACCGTAATATCTATTAAAACAACAAGTATAGTAAATAATCCGCCGCAGTTATCACCTGTAATGAACTAATCCGCAACCGTAGTCACAAAACAGAAAAAGTTGAGCAATAAACATGTCTTTGTTATGTTTGCCCTCTTCAAGACAGTAAAGATAAATTGGGATTGACTCAGTTCAGGAGACAAATTTACGCGTACGCAGCCTACGAACACTGCATACCTCTCACAAAAAGCAAGACCAAGAAAAGAGGCAGCGTTATCTTCTTTACGGGAAGTCTAACTAACCATACACAAAACGACCAGAGGTCATGGCGCAGCTAGCATCCGCTGCGCTTACTTACTGCATGCGCACTCATTCGCCCTTTTCAACACCGTCTTTCTCCGGGTGAGGTCTACACATTTGCTTTTCCTAACGAAGTTGCCGCATGTTCCACTACTAGCAACAGCCTTTTAAAGCGCACACTGAGGCTATTGGCTATCGGCGCAATATATAGAAATCCGATGTTCGAATCCACAGGTCAAAAATGTAATCTGAACTATGAGGTTCACTATACAACCTGACCTGACCAGTCGTGGTCTGCGGCGGACACAAAAGAATCCCAGCTATAGTTTGAAAGGCTGATCTTCAAGGTGCATTTGGTTGAACAAAATCGTTTTATGTAAAAAAAAAATTGAATGCATTATCGTCGAAAACTGTCATGGTTACGTGTGCGAAATGTATAACGTCGCTGAGGTAGATGAAA